>JAZHYW010000130.1:0-36240 GCA_037355805.1 Ixodes ricinus
TAAATCTTACCAAGACGGAATCAATTGTTGATTGACGTGTCAATATTCTTTCAATGAAAACTTCTTCTGCAGGAATGTACGCTCAGTAGACTCAATCTTCCAAGACACCAATGGAAGCAGGCGTCAAGTAAACCGCTTCGCAATTTGCGGTACTTCCCTTCTCCATTATAATGACGACCGAAAAGTGACATAACGAAATATTGTGTTTCACGGGATACGGAAGATTTTGTAAAGGTTGTTACATTATAGTTCCCAGACAAACAAACGCCGTTGCAATATTTTCGGAAGTACCGACACATATAATGCTGTAAGTACTAGCTTAGGAGGAGTATGATGAAAACCATCAGAATAAATAGGAAGACGTTTATTTGCAATGAAGACGCTATGAATGAACGGCGTTTAGCGACGGCAAGTTATGAGCGTATGGGAATTTATAAAGTTCACGTGATTGCTAACTATGGACATGCGGACAATGACGACCTGTTTTGTCGGGAGATGGAGTAGCGGTGATGACCTGATATCGGACGACTCGTGGCAGACGAACAAGCAAGTTTCTTCTCAGCGAATGGTAAGCGTCCAGTGTCAAGCACAGCACGTGGCTACCGACGTTGTCGACGTTTCGAACACTTACCGCTTTCGACAAAAGTGCTGGCACTCTGGGCTAACTTTGTGGAAAGAGTCGAAGGCTTCCTCGAGTCCAGCGCCATCATGAACTGTAACTGAAAACGATCCACTATTCAGTCTGTGGGTGGCGAAACGTATCCGCATCTGCGGAGTCATGGTCGATGCGTACTCTAAGTGGTTGGAAGTTTACACGATGCCCGCCACGATCCGTACAAACGCGTCATTGACGTTCTACGCTCTCTTTTCCCTACTTCTGCCCTACCGAAAATACTTTTCTCTGATAACGCGCCAAATCTTGCTTCAAATAAAATAAACAATGTCGCCCCCCCCCCAAAAAAAAAGACAGAAAACGGCATCAGGCATTACATTAGTGCACCATACCATCCTGCAACTAACGGGCAAGCAGAACAGATGGTGTGCGAAACGAAGAAAGCCCTCTTGAAGCTTACGGAAGAAGCAGTTCAGTGAAGAATCGCCAGGTTCTTGTTCCAGCAGCACGCGACGGTCTCATCTTACACGGTAAAAACACCGACCGAAGCAATGTTCGGCGGACGAAGAGCCACACCCCTCGATCTCATGATACTATGGCCATGAATGAAGATCGAGAGATTCCCAGATCGGGAGTAATGGCAGATTATTCGGTCGGACAACTCGTCTACGTGAGGAATTTCAGCGGAAGTCGGGCCTTCCATGTAAAACTTAAGTAGAAAAGGCTCTAGTGGTTGACAAGAAGGTGTCATTCCTCTGAATACGTTGGATATCAATGCCCTTGAGTGTAAATATAACGAAATCACTAAACTCTCTTTGTGTATTGTGTAACTGCCCTTGTATTTGGTAGTAGAGGCTGTGGTGGTGATTTGGACCTTTCACACCAGGCTCCTTTTTCTTATTTTTCGCCTCATACTCCTTTGCGGTTTCAGTAGGCTTCAAGAATCTTTTGGAACGGGGACACTTTACGTCAACGAGGCCATTTGTTCCAAGTAGTCAATCAGGGAATGCTGCTAGAAATCCGTCCTTCATATTAACGAATAAGCCGCACTTCTGCACACTGCAGTTTTCCTGTTCCACGTACAGTTGTAAAGCAGCATCCTCATTGATTCTACCATATTCTGTTGCGGGTGAAGAAAGGTCTTTGGGCACACGATACTTGAAACAAGTCTGGCACTGTACGTTGTGGTTCGACACCCACTAATATTGTCGTCCTTATAGAGCCTCATCATTTAATCATTACCTCGTCACCTCAAATTGCTCTTCATCAACAGTAAGTACAATAGGCTACCGCCATATTACAATCCAAGAATTGAAAAAATTGAGTCGTTCAATCCTTCAATATGTTTATTATTTATATAATGTTATTACGTTACATTATCCTCGAGACGATCGGACGTCCATCGTCGATCTTCAAATACCGGGTGAAACAAGGAGACGGCAGGCTCTTTAAATCGACCGGAAAATTCGGTTTCTTAACCTATCGCGCTACGATTTTGTGCAGCGTTGCCCACAGATGGTGCATTTTTTTCGTAAAATTTGCAAAGAACGAATTTACCTGAGGAAAAAGTAAAGAAAGAAAAAGGCTTAGCTCCTATGGAAACGCAGCGACGCCACCGGTCTTCAAACAACACGGCGCCGTTTCGCACGGGAGACAAGAGATGGCGCAACGAACGCCGCCAACGAACGAGCATACGGCGCCGAGAGCCGGCACTTTAGCAGACGATCCTTTCGACTCAAAAGCGGCTCGCGTTCCGCAGGCGGCGACAGTCACAGAAACAAAAACAGGCGCGGTAACAACAAGGAACTGCAGTTCCTTGTCTGCTAAACACGATGGCTCTCGGCGTCGTCTGCTCGTTCGTTGGCGGCAGTTGGCGTCGCGACCGCTTGCGCCATCTCTTGTCTCCCGTGCGAAACGGCGCCGTGTTGTTTGCAGACCGGTGGCGTCACTGCGTTTCCATAGGAGCTAAGCCTTTTTCTTTCTTTACTTTTTCTCAGGTAAGTTCGTTCTTTGCAAATTTTACGAAAAAATGCACCATCTGTGGGCAACGCTGCACAAAGTCGTAGCGCGATAGGTTAAGAAACCGAATTTTCCGGTCGATCTTAAAGCGCGCCGTCTCTTGTTTCAGCGCCAGTAGCTATAGACAGAGGGTCGAATCGGCTGCTCGAGCGCAGTGTCTATACTTCGTTTCACCTTATCTTGTACCGCAGCGAAGGCTAGGAAGCGCGAGCTGCATAGCGTTGGCAGCTGCCCTTAGTGCACGAGAGCGTGCCGCCGAGATATGCTTTACGGAGCAGGCGAGCTCGCGCTTCTAGCCTTCCTGCGGTACAACACAAGCTGAAACAAAGTATAGCGCACACAAGCCCGGAGCACGTGGAGTGAAAGCTCGCGCTGCAGAACCCACCTCGCCCCTGCCCGTTTCAATCTGGAAGAGCATCATACCGGCGTGTGGTCGTGTATCACTACTGCGTGGTGCACGTTAAAGACCCCAGGTTTGCGGTTGTACCGCACTGGCTAAATTGCTCATCTACACCTGAGACACCAGACGCCCACTAAGGCAGACTAACTTCCTGGCTGTATAAACATACACACAACAATTTGCAATTAGACGCACAATCACAAAGAACACAGCGTGCCGCCTCTTTTCTTTGGACCGTCTTTTTTAACCAGCGCAAGCTCGCGCGTTCTCTCTTTTGAGACGGTTAGAACTAACGTTGATTAGAACAGTCGCACATAAAACCCGCGTTTCTCCTACCCGGCCGCTTCCTCCTCTCATTATGTGTAGGTGGTTAAAACTAAATAAGCTATAATAATGGTGTATTATTCATATTTAGTTTCAGTTTCAGTCAGGGAAAGGAGGTTCGCGGGAAGTAGGGCCAATAAATGAGCTGCGCTTAGAGTACCGGCACTCTCTTCCCCGACAGTGTTGTGGGCGCCGCCATTTTGGTGCTTGTGCAGAGCAGGCGCAACTGCCGATCGTCATGATTCAAAATTGCGACTTCCTCAGCATTAGATTCGGTGTTAGGAAGCTCATGTAATATTGCTTTGCTTTGTCGCAAACTGTTTAAAGTGGAGGACGGAAAAGCGTTTCTTGTGATTTCAGATACAGCTTCAAATAACTGGCAACCATGATTTTAAGCCACGATATGGCCAAGTGTCGCTACTCTGAAGCGTAGCTTATTTAATGACACTATTCATGCCCTTGTTCAAGAAGCTTGTAATACCTGGACGGCCATGACGTGAGCCCCGTGGATTCCACAAGCCACTACCTTTTGACACCTGCCTCTTCCTCATTGTTCCCGCTAGTGCCAGTAAATTAGCTACGCTTCAGAGTAACGACACTTGGCCATATTGTGGCTTAAAATCATGGTTGCCAGTTATCTGAAGCTTTATCTAAAATCACAGGAAACGCTTTTCCGTCCTTCACGAATGTTTAAACAACCCGCGACAGAGCATAGCAATATTGCATCCGCTTCCTAGCACCGCATCTAATGCAGAGGAAGTCGCACTTTTGGATCATGACGATCGGCAGTTGCGTTTGCTCTGCACAAGACCCAAAATGGCGGCGCCCAAAACAATTTTGGGGAACGGAGTGCCGATACTTTAAGCGCAGCTCATTTAGTGACTCTAGGCATGAAGTGAACTCGGGTGTATTCTTTCCCTCTTCGTCTTTATCGTTTATTGATTTCAATTATATCGAATAATGAACACTTTATATCACGCTACGCTTGTGTAATTATTTGTCTTAGATTTATTACACCTGACCCAGTACTTAAACCATTCATTTATCGATAGCAAATCTTCAAATATATTTTCTAAATGTGAAGGTAAAACGACACGGAGATTGATGATGATACAGACGCCAACGCCGCCCTCGAAAATTTTTTGAACTTAGAAATCAGCAGTTTTGTCTGCCATCCGCCAGGTAGCGCAACAAAACACCCAAACAGTTTTTAATTGTTTTTAAAATTAGCTAAGCTCTACAACCATCAAGAAACCAAAGCAAGATCATTGGGAAAATCTAATACATCGCAATGTATATATATTTCATACAATAAATGTTATTAGATGCCAATAAATCTGTTTGATGTCCAAAAACGATGTGCGTCAAAAACAGGTAAGTTTGAAGGGCTCCTGGAGCGTTATGACTTTGAAAATAAAAAAAAGCCACCGTCCACCTCTTGGGCAACTATTGTAGTTATAAATGTTATAAAAGATTTTACCATAGTTTAATTATTTACTCAGCGGCATTTGAATTACCATGACTCGAAGCACAAAAAAGTGCTATGTTTCATATAGAATATCTAAACAAACAAATTTTACACAACATTAAATTTTTTTCTGCATATTACCAATTATAAGCACAACATCTGTAGCTAATTTCATTGCCCTAGCGCTTGTCATTAAAAACATATTCGTGCTGAAAAATGTCCATTTTAGGGCAATATTTGGAGAGCTGAAAAAAACAAAGTAGTGCAAATACCAAAAAAGTATACCGTTACATTCTGCTCCGACATCATCTTAACAAAGCTGCTCTATTGGAACCGTGTTATCTTTAATGAATCGTTCATAAAACATGAACCAGCGGAGCAAGTGAGGGTCCTCGCCATCATATTCACAACGCTACAAATGCGCATAAACAGTATAAACCAATAAATACATATTATCAAATGAAAGAGGATTGGTGACAGGCGGAGCGCATACCGATCGGGCGGCGATTACTAGTAGAAGGACCTCCATAAAGAACCCCACATTAAAATGGCGCCCCACGTTGGGCGCCAATTGTGTGGGTCGCTCTACTAGACTGCTGCCCAATTGGTCCCTGCCTGGTCCGCCCTCCCAAGAAGTCACACGAGCAAGGATAGCTTCAAAAACACTTTACTCTTTCGGCGTCTGGCGGTGGGCCCGGCTGCCGCAGTCGAGGTTCCGATCTTCTTGCCCCGTCGTTCCCCACTTCACGTGCACACACCTGTCTCGCGCACACCCACTCGCGCACCGGGCCGCCGGCCACCGCCCCTGCCCCCTCGCGCGCCGTCGTCCTCCTCGGCTTCCCACAAAGTCCAAGTGCGATCGTTCTGAAGAATTCGCGACTGCTTCCTTGCTGCTGTTTGTCTTTTTCTTTCGCGTGAGTTGGACACTGGCTACGTTTACATAGAATGCGATTGTAGCGCATCGAATTGAGCAGGGCCAATCACACGCAGCCTGTCTTCCTCACTTCTTTGTCTTCTACTCATCTGCTACCAATCAAAATAGTCAAATCTCGATCTCGATGCGCAACAGTCGCATCCATGTAAACGCAGCCACTGCCGCTGTCCGAGCGCAAACAAAGAACAGGCAGCAACGCGCATGCAACGTGCCACCACTGGGCATTTGTGTTTGTCGGCTGCACGTGAAAGCAATATGTTGTTTGGTATTCCAGGAAAATGCCTAGGATGCATTTTTTTTCCGTGGAGAAACAATAAAAGCTCTGCGTTTTTATTTCTCTAGGTTATTGGAATGTTCGCGCGTTGGTGCGATCTTCGAATGATTCGTGCGTGTAAATCTTTCTTCGATGCTCGTCTTTCACTCTCAGCTCACCGAATTCTATGTTTCTTGAAGATGGAGTTGGAATGCAAAGCATATTCTTCTTCCAGAAGCGTCAGATTTTATTTCGTGGCTGCGATGCGATCTACATGCGTACTTCAGCAGTTGTCAAATTTGATTTGTTTTTGTGAATGACAAGTTGAAATGCATTTATGCAGACGGAAGAGCCTAGTAGTATTCTGCGGGACGAAGTGTTATTCTCTGAAAGATAGGGGACTAACGAAACAAAAACACATCAGTATTTACAGAGCTATGATGTTGTCAGAAATATCAATATCAAAATTTTAGTTGATGCGTCGGATGTTTTGAGATAATTTTCATTCCCAGGAATATATTGCCACGTTAGTATTACAATACAGATTATTACATAGAATAGATATATTATTAGAGAGCAAAGCGCGTTTTACGCGGTGGCATGTGCCTTCAAATCACATTTGATTGAATTTATTTCGTTTCGGTTCATTCGTTGATTATTATCACTTGACAAATGGAAACCTGCCAAAAACCAGGCTGAGTACTGCAGTGATTAGTATGCCTCACCAGAAATTAAAAAAACAGTTTTTTTTGTAACTTTTATAATTAGCACATATGCATTACCATAGAAAATATACTAAGAGAGCACGCGAGCTCGTGAATTATAAAACCATCGTTGAATTAACCTGACACTGGGGAAGAAGAGAAACATCAAAACGTTGAAGGGAAAAAAAAAACAGACGCGACCTCATATGCTGAAACGCCGAAAGAAAACTTAATTGAACGAGCTCGGTAATCAATCTCAAGCTATGGACTGCAACAACCTCGTAATACCGCCTCAAAAATAACCAAGAAAGCTCATTAACAAAACGAGCCTACAATTGAACAAACAAATAAATGCTTGCATGGTTTAAGCCAGCAAGAATTGGGTTAAAAAAAGAGGATGCACTGGCATTTAATTTGGTCTGACTAGATCCACACGGCAATCTATTTATTTAGCATGATTAATTTTCTATTGGTGCAGCTAAACGCCAACATGCACATGAATGCTGATTAAACATCGCGTACAGAGGAGCTTATAGATGCGTGCAGGCTCGTAAGGGCATTGAGTTTTCTTTTTTGTTTATTCGGTGATCATTCGGGAAAACTTACGCAGTGCTCGTTTTTTCTTCTAATTGCCGCGGTACCTAGTGAAACAAAAGCGACCTTTTAAACATTACCAAAATCGCTACACCCAAACCGTCGGCACTTTATCTTGATCTATCTACTTATGAACACGGCAGCGTAACCTTCAAACTAGACTTTGTGGTGTATATCATCAGATTATTCTGGGATCTATTTTCGTTGTGCCGTCGATGGCTTCACCACTCCACACCAGCGTGTGGGAGCCACCGCCAGTTTTATAAGACGGCTTCGATGGCCCATTCGGATTCATGGTGACGTCACTTCTAACCTAAATGCCATTTTGAGTCCTCGATTCCATCTGAAAGCGCTAGCCGGCTGAACGTTTTCGAGCCCGTAGGCGGGGGTCTAATCTACCCTCGCGGACAACATGAGCTGAAACACCCCACTCGGACTTGTTCCGCGTCTGCGGTCCCCAGAAGTTCTATTGTCTCTCCGTTTGTCAACTAAACCCAAATATAGGGTGGTCCAAGTCACCAGGCTCGATCTAAAATGGAACGTGAAAATCGACGCCTGCACGTAGCAATCTAAACTTTTCGTCAAAGGTGTATTTCACAGGTCGGGTTTTTCTTGTAAAATTACAACGCGTAGTTCTCTTTCTGTAAAAAATAAGGCCAAGAAACTTGCCAGGGTCAATGGTGGGGAGCGACGCAGACGACAGGGGTTCAGTAGCGGGGTGTGTTTGGCGTTCGTATTGATAGATGGCGCTATCTCCTTATCGCGACGGCTCGCGACCACCATGGTTTATTAAAATGAACATAATCTTTTTGAAATGTACCCTCGGTTAAAAAATAAATGCGGACAATAAAAGCAAAACTTAAAGTAAAAAAACACCGTCTGCATAACGGCGGCGCTTTTGCTGCCAATGGATTTCGTCTGCGTGTCGTCTGCTTTCTTTGGCTGGTCGGCTGCACCTTCGGACGCTGCTCCCGACACTATCTATCAATACGAACGCCAAACACACCCCGCTACTGAACCCCCGTCGTCTGCGTCGCTGCCCGCCGTAGACCCTGGCAAGTTTCTTGGCCTTATTTTTTACAGAAAGAGAACTACGCTTTGTAATTTGACAAGAAAAAACCGACCTGTGATATACACCTTTGACGAAAAGTGTAGATTGCTACGTGCAGGCGTCGATTTTTACGGTCCATTTTAGATCGAGCCTGGTGACTTGGACCACCCTATATAAGACTTCATCTTCGCGTTCCATTCCTAATTCAAACCACGGCTCAGTCACAAATTGGCATGTATGCCAAAGAATCATGACGGACTTTTACGGCTTAAATTGTCCTCAATAGTACCTAGTATTAGTTGCGGGACGAATTCGCTTGTTTTATATTGAATCCATCTCGTTTAATGTTTCTATCACCTACCACGGCGCTTCCGCGATGAATAAAAAGAGAGGAACCAAGCGACCCAACTCTTTGTTGCCATGGAAACTCTCGATCAGTTATATCTCGGCGTAATTAAGCCCCGTCAAGGTTTCTCAGACCGGCCAATCGAAGCACACTAACAAATTTTCATTACCTGTGGAGAACGCACTGCGTCCGGTCTTCCTAGCGGAGCGATGGAGCAGTCGTGGTCGAACAACTGTGAAGCGGATCAGCGGCGTGTCACTTTGAGTGAAAGCTACGATTATTCACTAGCTTGACTAACTTTAAAAAATATTGTATAATATGTATATTACACGTATAATATACGTGACGTTCTTTCTTTTTTTTTTGCTTCTAGTTCATTTTATACAGCGATTTGGTCCTGTTTTTGACTTTATGTTTCTTCCCCCTTCTCATTCCTCCTTCGGCCTTTAAAGGTCAAATAAATAAATACATAAACACTTTAACAGAACGGTTGGTAGTTATCTGATCCCCTACACTGGACTTTCGTCGATTAGCTTATCGCCGTGTGCCAGGGCTCCAAATAGCTTCTTCCGGCTCGTGACGCTTATCGATTTCGGTATCGACCTGCACGTTTTGCAGAAGCCGCCGTGCTCCCTCCACTAAAACCAACACGCACCGCTTTCGCTTACAGACGTATAGCTAAATTACCCAAGCATCAAGGAGAATGCTGGGAATGTAAGTCTACGCGCCGCACGCACTCGCCTTTCCCGTATAAAAGATTCGAAGTAAATACCCAAAATAAGGCGTTGACGAACGCGCGTTAAAGATGCCGTTTGTTTTGGGCTTTTGCTATAAAACAGTTACTGCTGCAGATGCTAGAGCACGTGCGGCGCGTAGACCAACATTCCCAGCATTCTCCTCGATGCTTCGGTAATTTAGCAATAGGCGTATTACAGGCAGTGCTCATCTGAGATGTCGCGCAGCCCGCACCTGTCCAACGAAGTTATCTTATATTACACTTTATACACAAAAGCAACAAGAAGAAAAAAAAACTGGTAGCTCATGCTCAGTGCTTATCAACCTCACTATCAAAAAGGGTATAGTTTTGCACTCTTTTTCTCCTTATTATACACCGCAAAACTCCAGTTCAACGTACAGCGCACTGGCGTCAAACTGACGGCCCTCACTTTTACGAGGGGTTTGATAACGGTGTTATATAACTTACTAAACAGTTAAAGTACGTATATACAACTACAAAAAACAACAACTGAGGTTTGGCAGTAGAACCAAAACAACACAGATCATATTTTTTTTATTTTGTAGTCAGTATACGTACATTAGCTATTTGAATAGGCTGTACCACTCGGCTATCAAGTCGCTGGTGAACGTTGGTACCGTCGGTTCGAAGTCAGTGCGCTGTTGGTCGGACTGAAGTTTTGGGGTGTAGCACATGGCACAAGGGGTGTAAGAGTATAAACTTTATTTTCTGGAGGTACTTATACGGTACACAACAACTATGACTTATGTCACGGCAGTGCTATGCTGGCGGCAGTCCAAGAACTGCTTCATAAAACAGGGCGAACTGGAGATACCCCAGGCTCAAAGCCGATATAGCGGGGCTCTTTCTGAAAGGTCGAACGGTTCTTTGTCCCCTTCAGAAGTTCTTATTTTATTCCACGGCTCTTCCTACAAACTTCAAATAAATTCGTGAATAATGCGAAGCAGTAGCAGCCCGTAACATTATAATACATTTCAAAAAGCCCAGAAGGCGGTATTTTACATTAAACGTTGAACGGCGCATGCGCATTTAAAAATGTTTGAATATAATTCCAAAGTCGCATTACAACTTCTAGAATTTAAACAAAAAGAGCAGTGTATATATTAGCCAGTATGGACGCAAGCTTAGTTGCACTACAACGTAACTACAGTTGAAATAATTTGTTTAAAAAACAAAGGAAATCAATTAGAGATGAACGCATGACACCCGAAAGCAAACAACGCTACAACCTTCCGCCTTTTTTTTCTGTCCTTTTTTGGCACGCTTTTCGGACGCGCCCAAGAGCCGCGAAGTACGGGTTCGCCAAAGAAAATAAGCGAGCAGTATTTCCCATCTTTCACCCGCCCGTAACCTCGTGCCCATGCGACCGCGTGACATTCGTGAGTTGGGCGTCTGTTTATCTAAGGCACGCCCTGTTTGTTTTGACAGGAGCCATACGAAGAACGGCTGCTCGTTGCCGATGCGCGGCCCGCTCGATCTCTCGCCGAAGGAAACATTCTCGGCTACACTTTGTCCCCAGAACGGCTGCAGAAGTCGAACCCATTGGCCGAAACCTAGGGAGCGATTAGCGCTAATTCCCGTTCCCCGGAAACGAATCGGGAAAAAGCAAGCTGGGGAGAACGATAAAAGAAAAGGATGGCGAGGGATGAGGCTTATGGAAGACGGCGCAGCGGAAAGGACGGACTTAGGAATATGGAGCTACAGCTGAGAAAAATGGAGGAAAACGTGAGAAAGAAATGTAGCTCCGTGAAAAAGAATTCAAGGAGAGAGAAATGCCCTACGGAGAAAGGACGGTAGAGAATGGAGGTGACAAAGAAAGCGGTCTGGCAACAGGGATCTAGGGAAGAAAAAGAAGAAAAAGAGGGAAAGAAAAGGGTGACTATCTGAAAAGATGGGGAAGAGAACGAAACGGGAGAGGAAGTCTCTTGGGAACGCAGCACATTAAAAAAAGAAGCTAACTAAGAAGTTGCAACGAAAGGAAACCACACAAAAATTGGGGAAATGGGGAAGAAAGATTCCGTTGAACCAAGCGACCGAGAGGATTGCCGATAAAGAAAGGAGGGGGAGCCGTCCGCTAACGATGATGATGCCGCCATTTTGATCAGCACCGTTGGGAAAGCAAGAAGTCACGGAACAAGAGATAGAAGAAAACGCAACAGATATTGGAAAGAGGCGAAGAGAAATCTAAGAGAAAAATAAAAACGCAACAAAGGGACGGGAGAAAGAAGAGATTGACTGGCCGGGAGTCGCGCAGCTTGCTTCTCGCTCCTCTCGCTTGATCCCGCGGCCATTGACGAGGTAGACTCTCGTTTGGGTCGGGTCATTGTTGGGGTGGATTCGACTCGGAAGGCCGCCTCTGGGGATTCGCTAAAATCCCCAGTCTGGAGTCCAACCTGTTTTTGATGGTCGCGGATTGCTGAGGGCTACGCTTGTTTTTCAAACGCCTGGATTTTTTTTCTTTTTTGCATTCTGTAGAACGAAGTACCGTATTTTACCGACTAGAGTCTGAACCCGGTGCATGGTCTGCACAAAAAAAATTCCGTTGAAAAAAAAATGTTTCTTATGTAGTCCGAACCTGGTGCAAAGTTTGCTCGTGAAAGATTCCCATACTTGAAATATGCCTGCCTTGTTGAGTGCCAAAGAAGCCTGTATTATACATAAATCACCATTAACACTCTGTCATCCTCAAAATTTGTCCCACCTCGCCATAATGAACGACGTAGAAAAAACAAGTGCTTGTATGTGTAGTGTGTAGATATTCCACACCACGTAATAATTCCACTTTTCAACGTGTAAAGTCCGCGGGCTATTGTCCAAAATAGAGGGTATTAATTTTCTCTTAGTCAAGGCGCCGGAGGAACAGTTACTTATTTGTATTTATTTTTTATTATTTTTGCTCGAATACTGTTTTGATTTTATTAGAGTTTTAACGGTATGTAAGTGTAAGTGCCGAAAAGCAAAACTAGAAGCAGTTTTGTTTTGTTTATTACAATCGCACAGTTTATATTTATAAGAAGCATTATCGGCTTCTAAATTAAGGCAGTTTAGTGATTATTCAAACATCGTACGTTTGGAACAATACAAATAATTTGAACATGTACGGTATTTTTTTAAGGACGTAAAAGTAATTAAACATCTTACTTTTTTCGTTTTGCATTAGTTTGTCTGAAAGGGTCTAAAAAACCATGAAATGATTTCCCAGCTTTTTTCAAAATGAAGACCCCAGTTAATCGTCAATATTCATAGAACCCGGAGCAGGAATCCGTTTTCGTTTTATTGCCTCCAGTTTTACACGAAAAAGAAGATTAAAACTAACAGCTTCTTTCCTCCTTGACTCGACCGGACCGGACTAGGCCACCAACATGTGAATCCCCGTTACCGGGTCGTAAAGTATGCCTTTCTAGCGGAAACGGAAGTTCTCGCAGCCGAGCGAAGTAGCCACGTCAATTAAGCTTCGCGTTGCGTCAAATCGACGTTTTTGCGTCGACGTTTCGACGCAAGGGCGTCGAAACGACGTCACCTGATGTTTCCACTAACATGTTAAGGGGTTAAAAGCGCTAAAAAACGACGGACGAGTAGAAGAGACACACACCACAGAGCGCTACTTGCAACTGGTCTTAATCTTGGGAAAACACACCGACCGCGAAACCGACAAGACACACATCCCATTCACTCCCAATCGCCACTCATTACATTTTCTGCTTTCACAGTGTGCATGATCGTAAATACGATAGCTCCGATTCATATAGGGTTTCTGATGGGACACTAACACGAGTACCTTCGTCACAATCTGAAATAAATTAACGCTTCCGTTATCTTTCATTGACTTCTTATTCTTGTTTCGTGCCAAGATAGCAGTGTAGTTGAAAACATGTTCAACCAACCCCTAACCACGTTTAACCAACTAGCCCAAATTCAAACCCTTCTCCACGAACTCAGACTCATACTCACATCGGCGCTCTTAGAAGAACAAATGCGTTAAAACACGATAGAAATCGCCTTTATCCCACCCTTTTATAGAGTTAATTTAACTGCTAATGTGTCTTTTTGTTATGGGCGGAAATTTTTACATACACGTTAATATTAAATAATACATTTTCTCGTAGTAACAGACTTTTATGCTATGATGCTATAAATTAATTTCAGCTTCATCGCGCTTCCTAACCTCCTTCCAAAAAAAGAAAGAAAAAAACTGCACTTTCGAATGAGAAAAATCGCCGTGCTAAGCCTTAATGGCCCCATTTGAAATTCACAACACTAAATCGTGCTAAAAAAAAAACAAAAAAAACGCACAAGTAGCGCGAGAGGGTTAACGAAAATATGACATCTAAACGGAAAGAGTCTGAACACCCAAATTGAAGTCGAATGGTGCGGGGAATTGGCCAAATCAAATTCAAAGCGCCACATTTATTCTCACGGCAGCCAAATCGAGAGTGTCAAATGGGGCTCACGGATATATTAAAATGTTTCTTTTTTTCCTTCTTTTTTGGCGACACGCATTTTAGATTTACGTGAAATTTCGATCGTGTTCGGGGTTCTCAAACATTCCTCGGTTCCCGCAGTTCGCTTCTTGAAAACTTCCAGGACACTTTAAAACGGTTCATTGACTAAAACCTGATTCGCTTGGTGCGATTTTGCTGGGGAGTTTGGAGTAAAAAGGATGCTATGGCAATAACAACGTCACTCTTGCGGCAAAAAAAAAAAGCATACTAAAAGCTTTGGTGCTCGAACGTGGCAAACTGCGAAATCGCACGCGAAATTGCACCATGTTAACGAGGCTCCGACATTCAGAATTTAGAGAGTTGTAAGCGTTAGCCTGGAACAATTTCCTTTTGAGAATGTGCCGGGTTAGCGAGACTCAATGTTATACGCAGAAGCAAGTAAACGTAACTTTCGGTTAGATATTTTATAAACGATGGCCTGCACGGTGATTTTTCTAATAGTATTAGAGCAACAGAAAACAGTGACAAAAAATGAACGATGTTTACAAATCTCTGTAATGCGAAACTAGATCGCAGCTCTTGAGAAGGAGGAGGGAGGGTACGAAGGGGAGGGTATGCCCCTCCTCCTCCTCCTTCTTCTCCCTCCTCCTCCCTTCACTCCTTCCCCGCTAAATTTGTTCATGGGGGACGTGACACGAAGTCATATGTGACGTCATTTTTCCCGCGAAATTTAGCGGAGAAACTGAATTGGTGTTGAGGTCACGTGAAGTCAATTTTGCCACTAAATTCAGCAAGGTTAATTTCCCCGCTAAATTTAACGGGTAGAATTACGTCACAAAACTTTGTGTCACGTCACCCACGAACAAATTTAGTTTCTCCGCTAGATTTAGCGGGAAAGTTGACGTCACGTTGCCTCAAAACCAATTCAATTTCCCGCTAAATTTAGCCGGGCGGTTACGTCGGGTGTTGCACTATTGCCCCGCGTGCAGAATCCCCGTCGCAAAAGCCCCGCGTCATCAGAACCACGTTTCAAAAACCCCGCGTTCAATTACCCCGTCCCGTATTCCCCCCGTGCCAAAAGCCCCGTCCTCACTGCCCCCGTCCCACCCTCTTCGCGCTTCAACCAGCATTGTTCTGTGCCTTTACCTAATCCGCTGAAGGTCTACAAAGGCTATTTTAAGCGAAAGAAACTTGAACCGCAGAAAAACCTAGATTGACGTATTACAAGTGGCTAATAGCATAAATCTGCATAACCAGCGATGCACCCTGCTGTCATAGAGGTATAGACATTTTTCAAAGGGCGCCGCCATCTTGAAATATCGTCACTTCCAATCTGGGTGAAAACATTGTTTTGCCGTCGCCACGCCAATAGAATGCATTTAGGAGATAAGCGTAACCGTCACCCATTCTCGTTTTGTCTCCCTCTAATTTTTTTACTATTTGCAGGTTGAAACGTTTTAATATTTTTTCGTCGCTCATACCGCATATGCCTACTTGGCGGTCGGGGGCGAGAGTAAGCGGAAAAGGTCTATACTCAGACGTAGAATTATAGATTTCATCTACCTAGATAGATGCAAATATTTTTAGAACGACGTAAGAATGGAAGTGGTGTTTGGTGCTGTATATGTAATAAGTACGGCGCCATGATCTGCGGGTTAACAGTTTTGACAGAACCGTCGTCCCAAGATGTGAACTTGTATAGCGTACGCCTGAGGAAGGGGAAGCTTTATCCATTTATTCCTTACTTGAGTCCCGGGTAAGGCATGATTGTTGCACAGCTCGCGTTCACATTTACTGTCGCTTAGTTAAAAGCAGAATGCTCGGCCCTCGCGCTGAGGACCCGGCCACCTGACACGGGGCATTCGCGTCATGGGCTTTTGAAACTGGGGCATTTTGAAAGCAGGGCAAAAAGGCCGGGGCCTTCGCCGCGGGACATTTAATACGGGGTTTTTGACATCGGGTGCTTTCGTGCACCACCCGGTTACGCCGCCGACGACGCCGCGAAACGCGGAAACGTGGGCCTAAGAGCTGCGCACTAAAAGAAAGGCACTGTTTGTTTTTTCACAATTCACTATAGTCAGTTACAGGTCAAGAACGAAGTGGAGGCTCCTCTCAACTCTTTCCGCTTCAGCGGAGCGAATGGTGGAGAGGAGGTCGCCTCCAGCTACGTCACTTGTCTCTGTTTCGTTTCAAGGGAGGGCAGAACCTTGGGGATCACGTGATCAATGGAGAAAAAAGAGAGCAGCTGTGATCACGTGACCACGTGACGGGTGTCCCCTTTCCGCTTCGGAGCAACCGGGCAACGAGGAGTTGCGCAGATTCGGTGGTGCGGAAGTTTGTCGGTCAACGAGAAAGCGATCGCGAGACGCATAGTGATGTGCATTGCTCTCGCGTCGTTGATTTCTGAGCTCTGCTTTGTTTTCTTTTTCTTTTTTACGTATGTCTTTCTTAGAAAAAAAAAAGCCAGTGACGGAAAGCCTTGCAAAAGGGTAAACCTAGTGGGGCAAAAGAGAGAGTAGTCATCTGTTTCCGGATGTGGCATTTCCGGAATAAAGCACTCATCGCAGTCAAGTAGGTCATTTTTTTAACCCGTGGGGGAAAGGGGGGGGAGGGTTTATCTTGGTATCCTAGTAATGAACGAATACATTTTGCCCCTTTTATGCTAGTGCCGCTCAAAGAATACGTGATTTCTGGGTTTTAGTTCTGCTTCTATTGCGCCGGAGTTCGCGACCTCTGTGCAGCTACTAGAGTGATAATTTGAATGTCATTGTTATTTGTTCGGCCAAAGTCGTTCAGCAAGAAAATTGTCTCTGTTCACATTGTGCGCGTGTTTCAATTATGCGTGTTGCCTTTTCACCAAACGATGGCGCCAAAAAGTTCGCCTTGTCAACGTACATTTCAATCATTGACAATATTGATGCCTTATGTGTCTTTCCCAAACACCTAAATCGTTGATGACATTAAATATTGCTTAGTGTTCGAAATACGCAATGTTTTGGGACCGTTCGGCCATTCTTTCAGCTCCAGAATTCTGTCGTGATATTTTATGTCCTTCACTCTATCAGACCTGTTAAGGCTACGTAGTTATATTAACTAAATATTTAATTAGGAAGTTACATATTTCGCTGTGTCTGCACTGTTTTTATTTACTTTTAACATGTTTGTTTTTTCTCAAGAACGTGAATTAATCAAGCGTTCCTCTATATGCCATGGCCTCAACCAGGAATTTCGCGGAAACACAAAGATAAAAAGATAATATAAACGCAAAACTAGGGACTCTAAGGCTACTTTTCTTCCAGGCAAAAACAGTTTCCCACAACAATAATTGCTTTCCGCGATAAATTGTATGAAATCTAAAGAGCCTTATTTATTTCTGGTTAAACTTTAAAGGGATAATACAACGACATGTCGGCGCTCATTTCGTGGTGTGCACGTGTTGAAGGGAGCAATATCACATCGGACACCCTAGTCTGTTTTTGAAAAAGACACGAAAAAGAATTTTAAAGCGAATTAAACGATTAGCAAGGGACACCTTGTGGATTTCACTAAAGCTTCGTTTGTAATGTCCGTCTGTTAATATTGACAGGACCGTGACGTTAATATTGATTGACGTGACGTCAAGCCCGACACGCGGGCTTGACGTCACGGAGCTGCGGCAGCGCTGCGATCGCGCCGGAGCCGGGTGGTGTGGGCAGAAGGGCCCATGTTTGGAATGGGCGTCAGAGCATTTCAGCATGCCGCAAAACTATGTAGCCGTTAATTGCACCAAAAGGTACAGCAAATGTATCGGAGTGAGTTTCCACAAGTTCCCGGCGGACTCTGAAAGGCGCAAAGGAGGATAATATCCGTGGATCGAAAAGAATGGTCGCCTCGCACGAACGACCGTTTGTGCGGCAAGCACTTTCTTGAAGGCAAGTGTGGCTTCCATTTCAATCTGCGTCCCCAGGCTTGCTTACGTGCAGAGAAACCGTCGTCTGATCGAGACCACCCAGATTTTGTTCCCACAGTGTTTGCGCACAAAGCACCGGCCAAGCGCTCGTCAGTGTCTCGCTACGTCCATGCTACCAAGCGGAAGGCAAAACGGACAAAGCGTTACCGCTTGTCGTACCTTGTGGTCATGAGGATAAGAAAAATATTATACCTTGACTCGAAGGACGATTGGTGTATTTAATAAATTAATAAATACACTTCCGCAGACTTACAGTGTGATGATCCCGCCGGCAGCGCGGAAACCGCCTCGAGAGACTTGTACGCCTGCACCGTGTCGGCTATGAACTGGCTTGGCGAAAAAACTAAATAAACGACGACGTGAGTCATCGACGTCTGTGGCAGAAACTTCACGTCGGAACTCCAGCAGTCCTTGTTTACGGCGTACGGATTGTCGAAGGCAACGCCGTCCACGCACAGTTTGTCTCGATATCGCTGCCATTCAGGCTCGGGTAGAGAGCTCAAATAGTCGGGCATGACATACGACATAAGTTGGCAGGAAATACGACGCACAAATAAATTTAGAAGCGTCCCTACAACGTCAACAACGAGCGCACGCCACACAACGCAATGGCGAAAACACGGAGGCGCCAGGCCGCTTCTGCCCACATAGCTTCTGCGCATGCGCGGCATTCCGGCCGTGTTGGTAAAAGAGCCGTGCCGTGTGTCGGTTTATAGCCTTACTGGTGCCCCCATGCGTGCAAGCGTGTGCAGCGTGCGTGTGAACGCAGCTTTGGCAATCTTGTCATTGCACGGACTCGCCCGCGCGAGCAGAGACATGGCGGCAGCCAGATTCCCTGTATGCAATCGTCCTGTCGACGTCAGCCTCTCCGCAGCTTTGCTCGTCCCGAGGCATTCTACGTCAGAATTGCGCCGGATGTCACGTGCTCTCCGCTGGCTGCTCTCCGAGCGCTTGCCAGGGTGGGCCCTTTATAACAGAAAAATACAGCCATCAGGCTCAAAATACAAACGCACGATTGTCATTTACGGATATTGTGGATCATATTCAGCCCATTTCTGAACATGACGGGTATAAATCGAATTTTGTTCAAGTATCCCTTTAAATAACAGTACAAGAGGCGGGCCTGTTTTGAAGGTGACGTTTCTTTAATTGCTGGAGTAAGTGCCGGCACGCCTGCGTTTCGGATTTTCAACATGTTTCAAACATTTGGACATCCTAAGGAGTAATTAAGCGCAAGCTTACTGCATTGCTACCAGTGCACCTTGAGTTCGAAGTGTTTCCAATTGCTCGATCGGAGTTTCGTGGTTTAGGGGCACGTTTGCAACACGAGTTGCAAGGAGGTAACGAAGGCAATGCCGCCTTGGAAACGAGCGGGGGTTTATATTGAGCTGTCGCGTTCCACTGTTAAGTGCGAAGCTGAAGCATCATCATGTAATTTTCCAGTACTTTCTGGGCGGTACGCAAAGTACGCTACCCTTGCATTAAAAGAGCCTGCCGGTGGCTGCAGAGGGGCAGTCTTTCGGCAGTGCTGGATCCACCTGTCACGCAGCCTTCGACGATCGCGACGCCTGTCCCTCTGGTTTTGTTTTGGGCACAGGTGCGTCCTATTGAAAGTTTAGTTTTCTACACCATTAGCCGTCTCGCTGCTTGTCATTCGTGACAGTATTAGGAATAAGAGGGACAAAAAGAAGGGGAGAAAAAGCTACATACGCATTCAGTAATAGAGAAAGAAAAAGAGAGCGAGAGGTGGAGTTACAAAGAAAAGAAAAAAGAGGTATATGAAGTTTCGGAGCCGTTGGTGCCTGGGAGGTTCCATGTCTTTTCTGCTGAACCTTAAGCTCTGGATATCACTTAGGTTAAGTTAATAAAGTCTAGGTTAGTACATAAACAAAATGTGTTTCTACAACTCACATTGGTGAAATATTTGAGGTACAAATACTGCTGCACTCGGGACTCTCCAAACGCCGACATCCACAGCAGCAAAAATAAATAAATAATTAGAAAATATATTGACCGGCGGAAGAAAATATATATTCCGCATCCCACGCAAAGATATAAATGTCATCTCTGCTTCACAATACAAAATGATCCTAATAGCAGTCCTTTATTTGAAATGAAGATTAGGTCTTTGTTTAGGAAAACAAAACTATACTATCTTGCTATTTCAGGATAACAAAAGAGGGCACATTTTTGCCCTTCTTTATTCTCTACCGACGTAGATCGTTTAAACAGGTATAAAGAGTGATAAACGCAAGAGTAAATTCAAAACACAAAGAACACCAGCCAGCTTCTTTCCAAGTTTAAATTTAGGTTATTTATTTTCTAGATTAGCGTTGATGAATTTTTTTGTATTTATTCTGATACTCTAGCTTTCCGAGAAAGTGAGCTTAAGGCAAAAAATAATAATATAAAATATTACAAGTTGGCGGTAATTTTACGCACAATAGCGTTTCTTTTTTGTTTGCGTATTTTTCTTAATTTCTCGTTTCCTTGACAGCGATAAGCGAACGTCCCTCTCTTTTATATTTTCTTAATAAAATTTCACTGCCTTTCCAAAATTATAATGCAAAAGCAAGCCCCCAAATAGCGAAACAAAAAATAACACATACAAATCATAAAAAAAGAACGGCAACACTTGTGAGAAATTATGCGTGAGTGAAATTTTGTAAGTGACGTCAGGGGATTGCTTTACAATCTCCGCTCGACTAGATTTGCATGTCTTGTATTTTATTTCGGAATTGAAAAATGTGTTGGGGTTGCTTCACTGCCCTCCCATTTCACAACCTGCAGTCGCCCTCCGACTTCCCACAAAAAGTATTTATTCCTTACCTGTCCTATATTACCAAGAACTCTGGACAGCGTATAACTCCTAACATCATGTTTCCAGGTGCCCGGATTCTTTGTTATAATATAAAAAACGAACCGGCGTGAGGTTTATTGTATCGTTCAGAGATCCGATAACTCTGCTCCGTTTCACTTTAAGCGTGAGCGTGGCAGAAGCTACAAGAGCGAGCTCCGGGCTTTCAGCGTCCCTGCCAAGCACGCGCGCTCGTGCAGTGTAAGCACTGCTCAGGGCCACAGGCTCGCGCTTGTAGCTTCGGCCTCACTCGCGCTTAAAGTGAAACGGAGTACAGTACATGTCGTGGAGTTTCTTTCCACGCATTGGGGGGATCGGTGCCCGAGTGGGCGAGCGCACACTAGCTCGGGGCACGTGGAGCGACAGCTCGCGCTGCATAACCCAGGGATCGTGGGCTCAACCGCCACACTGGCTGCGTTTACATGGATGCGACCGTTGCGCATCGAATCGAGATTGACTATTTCGATTGGTAGCAAATGGGTAGAAGACAAAGAAGTAGGAAGACAGGCTGCGTGTGATTGGTCCCTGCTCAATTCGATGCGCTACAATCGCATTCATGTAAACGTAGCCACTGGCCATTTCGATCTGGATGAGCATCGCACCGGCGCGTGGTCATGTATCACTATTGCGTCGATCACGTTAAAGACCCCAGGCCAGCGGTTGTGCCGCACTGGCAAAATTACTTATCTACAGCTGGGAGACAAGTCGCCCGTTGAGGCAGACTAAGTTCAGGCTGTATAGACATACACACACCCCAATTTTCCAAGGTTTTTGTATCATTCTTGGTTAGGTAAAAAAACACCATATTAAAATATTTATAAATATTAAGATGATGCGATGTAGTCTGGAGTGAGATAATTGGCTAATTTTGCGAATACTGTTTTTCTACTTCCTTGAACAAATCAAGGGATTTTGTCTATTAAGTGTTTAATATCTCTCGAATGCCCTATTTTGCTGGGGCCAACTGCAGGAGTGGAACATTGTTTACGATGGATTTCATAAAACATAAAATTTACATACAACCCATATGATTCGTACATAATTATACAAGACAATTGAGTACGAACTGCCAATCCAAAACAAACGTGGGCAGAGACAAAGGGGGACAAACAGAACACTGTCTTTAGAGGCGGTGCTGTGTTTGTCTCCCTTTCTTCGTTCCTGAGTCGAGGTGTCGACGCCCACGCAGCTGAAGCCCTAAACGGGCGCCTAAGAGCTGCACTCTAAAAAGATTCCTACTCTCACGTTAAATGGTGAGATGTCACTCGACTTTCTACGCTAGAGGCTTAGCAACACTAGTAGCTCTCTGAGTGAAAGGAAACACAATATGAAATAGTGAGAAAAAGTATGTATGCTCAAGATCAAGAGACACAGAGAGAGAGAGAGAGGAGGAGGCACTGCAGGTTTGCACATTGACTGAATGTTTCGAGCGCCGGGACATGAGAGGTTACAGGATTTCGCTCGCGCGCCAGACTTAAAGTGATGGCTGAATGCGGAATTTGGGAAGAGGCGGAAGCGCTTGTAAGACGAATCATGCCTCCCTTTGTCGGCGACAACACAAATCGTCTCGCCGAATTCGATCTGATAGTTTTCTGGCTGTTTATGTTGCCGAGTTAAATGTAGACCTCTCGGGTACAGAACTAAGCCGCACGCGCGCTATAAGCCACCGATTGTTGAGGAATGGCCTCTTCCGGGAGATTTCTTGCGTAAGACCCGCTAAGCTGAGTGTACAATCTGCCAGGAATGGAATCCGTTTTGTGAGGAGCTTAGAGTAGCAGTCTCCCACGAAAGATCGATTTTCAGCGATGGCCCTATTTTTAGTGCTGAGAACCGCGTAATGCTCGTATAAAAAACATAGCAAAAGAAAAAAGTTGTCAATATAAATATTGGCGTTTCCGCATTTAAACACTATACAGATGTAAGTTTCTGAACGAAATGTCAACCTTAGTACGCCTCTATCCAAGTTCTTATGGAGCGGGAAGAGGGTCATTCGATGCACTATAGAGTTGCAAAATGTGTGAATTTCTGCGTACAGGGAGAAGGGGTCCTGGCTATTATGAACGCGCCACGGCACTATAAACTGTATTCTCACCAGTCAAATAAATAAAAAATAACATAAACTAAAAAAATAATCGGAAAAGATTTTTAAATATATTGTTTCGTGCATTTTTATTTTATTTTCACTAGTCACATGCGGCGTAGTAACCACATTTTATAAGATATCACAATGAATATCATAATTAACGCAAATGTTATAATACCATTTGTCAGGAACTGACCTGCGCTTAATGACAAATTCACAAACATCAGCTATGGTTCACGCTAAGTCACTGCTGAATGTGGTCATGGAATAGAGACGCGACTGAAAATGATAATGTAGTCTAGAATGATGAGCCAAGTGCAAACTACAAAAAAGGCACATTTTGAAAATATTTCGATCGAGTCTCAAAATAACCTTTAGAAAATCTTGTTCTTTTTTTATTTTATTTCTCCGGTAACTAAATAAACGAAAGTAAACAGGCCTAGTCGCACATTTGTATGCAGTCGGAATTTTCTCTCCATGTCACACAAAAACTGACTTTGCGAAAGTTTTCATTTCATGTTTTTCTCTACATATCTTCACTATGAGCGCGAGCGAAAGAAAAACTACTGGTGCGAGCGCAATGCTTTAAACCTGCCTTTGCTTGTAGCACCGGTTTCGCTCGCACTTACGATGAAAAGAAGTGTTGTCACGACCAGAGGGACGGTAAGTGTAATATTTGTTATGAAAGTTTAGACCGCAGAAAGGTTGGTCTTCATCAAGCGGACGTCGGATGTTTCTGTTGTAGTATAGATGTTTTGCAAAGGCAGTACCACAGCTAGCCTACGGCATTTAGCGAGCGTCACGCAGTAGTGATACACGAATGGACGCCGGTACGAGTCTCATCCGGGGAGATACAGCCCGGAATTTGCAGCGCGATCTTTCACTGCCCGTGCTCCGAGCTGCGATTCGCCAACACCCACCAGAGATAGCCTGTAAACCACACGTCTTCAAAATTATCACTCCTGAGCCAACAGTGTGATGGAAGGAGCTACGCGCTCACCGGACCAATAAACTACCTACTGCCAATCCCCTGATCCCGCCTATTGCTCGTGGGTATGAACGAGAGCGGGATCACATGGCAAAAAAATAGACGTGTTACTGCTCCAACGAATACGTAGCTTCTGCCGCACAGTCACATTTTGGGCGAACGGAGACTACGCGGGATTCAAGCCGCGGCCCCCGAAGAGCGTGCTCTGCCGCAGTTCGCACCTTACTAAGGTGAAGCCTACCTTACAAAACTGCATTTCCATCTTTAAATGGTGATTCGGAAATATTCGAATTTTTTATTACTATTATTTTAGCACTTATGTCGTACTATACTGGAATACTGAGTTAGTCTTTGGTGCTTCAATAATATAATTATACTAACTTTTTTAAAATATGGTTGTGAGGACTTGCGTTGTCTTATTAATACAGAAGGAATGAGAGTGTTCAGAAACCGCTCCAAGAGCACAATGGGAAGCAGGAGCAATATACCTCGTTGATATTTATTGAACTATCAACATACTATTAAGTAAGTTTAACAATACTAATTAATGTCGTGCCTTTAATAAACAATCTTTCCTCGTGTTTGTGGATTCGTAATTTTGAAAAGCGAGAAAGGAAACACCGTAGAGAGGCGATGTTTACAACACGATTGTATTATAAACTAAAAAGAAGAAACTTGAAGTGTTTGAGGACTATAACACGTACATTTGACTTACGATTCCAACTTTTACTGACCTCACTACTAACGCGAAACCTGTTTCTAAATGCAAAATAAAGTTACATATATTTCTTAATTGTAACAAAGTGGGGTTCATTCTACTGGTAACTTACTGCGCAACTTGAACGTGGGCTTCAATGCACTCCATCCCTTACCAGCTCGAAACAAAAAAAAAGACCCCCAGTCATCGAAGTGCAATTTCTAACCGTTCATTGTATCATCTCTAAATTGGACATTAGGGAGTTTTAGGGAACTGTCTTTGTACGTCCGGTACGGTACGGTGGTCCCTCTGGTGCGAACAGTGCATATGCATGTCCTTCTGTGGTAGCGCATGCGCAGTTCGTACTGGAGGGTTCATCGTACCGTATCGGATGCTGCAAAAACGGTTCTCCTAAAACTCCCTATTATACTATGCTCCGCGTCACAGTAGCCGCGAACGGTTGCTGTCCCGGTTAGCCAGTCAACCCGTCAAGAGGAGACACGTCCTGGGCATGAAGGCCTAGAACGACCTTGAACGTCACCTTAGGAAGTGAGCGCGGGCACGAATTCAACACAAAGTGCTTCGTCATCGTTCGACTGAAGCTCGTGTCCCCATCGATTGAGCACAAGGTTTAACCAAACGATGACGCGGCATGCGTGTTCAAGCGGCGTCCCGCGCTCACCTTCTTAAGAGACGCTGAAACTTTAGCACTGCATTCTCGTCACGCGTGTGGTGATTGGCTGTCATATCCGTCGCCTTCGTCACTCCCATCGGCTCCAAGTGGCCGCAACATTCACTTTATGCCAAATTAGAAAAAGGAATGCACGTACTCCGGTGGAATATTTACAGAGGTACAGTGAAAACTCTGGTATTTTTCTTTATTTTGTAACGCCGCAAATACTCAGGTAGAAAAAAATTGCAGCGACCTTCACCTCAAAGTTCTAAAATTTGTGAAATGCATTATGGGGAATTATTGAGGAAATTGGTGTGTCGCGTGACGTATACTTTCCCGCTAAATTTAACGGCGAAACTGAATGGTTGTATAGGACACATGATGTTGATTTCCCCTCTAAATTTAGAAGGAAACTGGATTGGTGTATAGGTTAGAAAAGGTGCTATTTCTCGCTATGCGTAGTGGGTATTTGAATTGGTATATGTGTAACGTGTCGTCAATTTCTCTCTAAGTTTAACTGGAAAACTGAACTGACGTTTCGTCCACAAGACGTGATTTTTCCAGCGAAATTTAGCGGGGAAGCTGATTTCACATACAGGTCACGTCCCGTCCATTTACCCAAGGTGTAGAGCACACGTGACATCAAAAGACGTCACTTGACGCCACTTTCCCTGCTAAATTTAGTGGAATAGGCACAGACGGACTGACGGACAGACGGACGGCTAAAATTGGGGAAGGGGGAGGGGGAATAGCGTTAAGGAGCACTTTAAAAGCATTCTGGCGATCAGTTTTACCATCCACCTATACACAAACTGAACTCTGTTACGTCACGCCGCGGTGGTGGCGCTTAGTGCGCACTTCCGGTCTGGGAGTGTGGGCGGAAGTCGTCATGCAGGAAGGGCATTCCTGTGATATTTTGAAAGAAACCCGACTGAAACCTGCCTTCTTGTCAAAACGCCGCGACTGGACCTGTAACAAAAGAGCCGGGAAAGGTGTGAAGAACAGTTTTCGTGTGTGTTCTGCCTGTTCGGTTAGTCCTAGAGCCTCGATAGGTGCCGTGAAAAGAGAAAACCAGACAATGTCGGACCACGATTGCTTCCGTGGCGAGCACTTTGGGTATGAATTCACGGATACTTGTGGCCGCCAGATTTATTTGTTTTGTTTCAACATGAACACCGAAAAACCATCAAGATTTCGGACCACCCGGGGACCACGTTCAGACGGCCCCCTGATTGTTCAAACCGTCGTCTGCTCTTTCAAACTCCTTCAATATGTCGTCTGCTCGTTCAAATGACAGCGGGAAATAGACCAATCGATTCGATTAGAAGTAGGAGCAGGAATCAAACGTTTTTTTTTGTTTTTGTTTTTAAAGTCTGAAGGTTGTTTTGAGGTAAGTAGGCTTGGCGTAAATAGTGGATACAAGGAGATATTGATCATTGTTACCAGTGACCACCATCGATTTGCTATGCCTAATTCACGTGGCCCGAATCTGCTTGCGAATTTCAGTATCGACGTCGAGCAATGCAGATGCCAATTGCGCTTTTTCAACCCGAGCTTCGTCGCTACCAACGTTACTGGAAACACTCAGTTGGGAAACTGCCATAGAGACTGCTTTGAAAAAGTGGCACCGATACCTACTCGAGGACCGAGCTAATGGCGATCACAACGCCGCCACTTCTGCCGCAGCGGCCACTCGAGGAACTGCATGTGACTTCTATTTTGGCTTTAATCGGCCAATTTGGCGCCGAAACAGACACGGTGGAGGGGTTTCACGGGTGCCACGCCCGTCTCCCAAGCGGACGCGCCGCGAATTACGACCGAAGTTAAGATGCGCCTAGGTCGGGACGCGCTACCAAAAATCACCGCTGAGCATGGTTGTATAAAAACAATATTAATTGTTCTGCAAAACTTTGCGAACTAAAGATTTTAGAAAACATCACGTGCCCTTCGTTTTGTACTAAACACCAGTAAAAGTTACTACAGAAAGAGTTTTTTTTTCGTTGGTTTTTACGCAAAAGCATGCTTTCTAAAAGCTCAAGGTGACCACAGTAAAGACAAATGATGAAGAGTGGCGCTGTTGTCGTATTTAGCTCGGTCTCTGTGTACGCCAGCGGCCCAGGTTTCAATGGTGAGTTTCCCAACTGATGGTTCTAGTAACGTTGGTCGCTACTAAAAATAGCGAGCAGAATCTTATCACGCAAATAAGGCCTTGGCGTCCATTCTGTGGCTTCACACGTAATAAATCGGGGCACGTCGCACTATTTACGCGAAGGTTTGTGATGAAGAAATCTTCGTTAATTTTTCTCGAGGCCACTAAAGTCGAGAAATCGCTAGGAAGACGTAAAATCGACAATTCCAACGCGAAAAAGAACAAGGGACTCACAACGACGCAGACAACATCAGATTCCAATGGTTTCTTTATGCGAGACGCGACGCATTTTGCACACATTCCATCACGTACGCGCTGCGGTGGTGGCATGCCACTAGGGGCGCTCCAGTTTGTTTGTAAACCGAAACGCCCCTAACAAGCTGTTTGTAAAAAAAAGAAAATCACACTGGCCAGGTGGGGCAAGTCGCCGCCCAATTCAATGGGTTCAGCCTCATCCATCCATCCATTCATTCATACATCCAAACATACAAAACTTGAAAGTATAAAACAGCAAAAACGAGGACAGAACATCTTTCATTTAGCAACAACATAGAATGGCACAAAGATAAAACCGCCTCGAAAGGTTTTTACGCTTTCAAAAAGGGAAAGGAGATAAATGTTATAAAGGAAAGGGAATTTACTGTATATATAAAAGTTTCTGCACCTTCATTATCATTGACAGAGACAGAGCTCGAATTCCTAACACCAGAGATGACTAGATTACTGACACCTCGTCGTGACGCTAGAGCTTTTTAAACTTTTATATTTATAGCACATTTCTCTTTGTGACTGTAAACAACAATATGTCTGCACCTTCATCATCATTGACAATGACAATGGTCGAATTCTAAGTAATCGGAGACAACTAGATTAGTGATACCTTGTCGTGACGCCAGCGCTTTTTAAACTTTTATATTTACAACGTTTTCGCTGTTTTATACTTCCAAGTTTTGTATCTATTAACCAACACGCTCGTTTTCAATTGTAACTATCCAAACATGAGTGGGTGTATATTCGTGTTCACCTCAAGAACCGCATTGAAAGAAGGTCTGGCTCCTCGCGGAAAGTTACTAATTTTCCACCTTCTTATGCTGAATTAAGACATATATCTGGGCGCATCCTAAATTAGCATTATGTCATTTTATGAAGATGTACACGTTTCAAACGCCAAGAGCATCATTTGTTCCTCCGACTACCAAATCGTGTAAGAACTACTTTGTGTTGCACATGAACAATGCGCAAAACTTCCTTTTCGTTCAGGTAACTATGAGCACAGAAACTCTAATATTAACTTATGGGCAGACACCTCGCGTCTGGGAAATAACGACCGTACCGCGGCACAAAAATTAACAAGAGAACCGCTTTTTCTTTTTTTTTTCCTTATTTTGATGACATTTCAAAACGAAAATTGTTCTAACGGCCTATTTTTTGCGGCATCATATATGGTGACCACCACACGCATGTGTCTTGAGTTTTACATTGTGGTGTTTCGTGTGACGCGTCATTTGCTGCGTCTGAATAAGAGCTGTGTAATTACATATTGTGTATCAAAGATGCGCAAGGAAGTTTTCGACGTCGGCTAAATATGGCAATAACTGACTCTGTGGCTCTAGGCATCCGAGATATCCCTAAATCATAACGATGCGCAACAGATTTTCCTATTTAAAAAGCGATCAAATATTGAACACATTGAGGTCATCTCCGGCGATGGAAGGAGCATGGTTCCGGCAGTCAGGACGACATGTAACCAAAGAAAACGCGACGTTTCGGTGAGATTGCAAATGCAGTTATTACAAAATCTGTATGCTTTTGTAGATGATAAAAGCAAAGTAGAGTAGTCGAAAAATCTTAATTTCTCGCGGAGACGAAACCTAATACTGCAATAATCGTCTCAAAAACAACGCACTATGTTTGTTTTGTTTTTGTTTTTTTTCTCCGCAGGAGTGATATGTTTGGCCGTCAGCTCTCGAGCGTTCGCTCGCTGGTCGGAAGTGCTGCGATCTCTTCGCTTGCTATTGAATGACAGTGGTCCTGGTTTCTGATCATGTTTCTCCCATCGCCGGAGATGACCTTCGTGTGTTGCGATCTTTGATTTTTTTAATAGGGAAATCGGCCGCGTTTTGTCATAATTGCGCATTTCTAAGATTCTTAGAGCCAACAGTGTGAGTCATCGCCATATTTAGGCGATGTTAGAAACCTTCTCAGGGCATCTTTTAGATCTCCGCAGAACCCTCTTGGTCGTCAAAGTCTTGAAATGCAATATAACACAAATGGCACGTGTTGAAAGCGAACTCTTTTCGAGTCAATAGCTGGAGTTCAATGAAGTGACTTTTTAAATGGGTTGAATGCTATCAACTTGCGAAATTCAATCACCAAATTGGAACCTAATACCACAAACTCAGAGCAATGTTGTTGTTGTTTATTTTTTCTAAGAAAAACGTTGCTAAACGAAAGTTAATGCAGTTTTTTTTTGGAATCACCTACCGCAGTGCCGAAAAATGCCACTTACTGCAGCCAGACACCCAATTAGTGAGATTGGCGTAGGTTAGAATACAGGAAGTGTCGGAGACGCACCCTATGTCAACGTACGATGAGAGCTTCTCAGAGCGAATCATATTCGTAAATATTATTGTTTGCACTGCATTTAAAAGTTTCAAAAACATGCGAAGGGTACCGTGGCGCACCGAAATATGCAAGCATCTTTAGTCAATGGCATCGCCCACAAAACTAGCAGTTTGTTGTTTTGTTTTTGTTTGTTAAAGTTTGGTGCAATATATTTTGGAACACCATGTATAGTTTGCGTGAACACTATTGTTTCTTGTCTTGCTAAACGGCTTGCGTTGTCATCTAATTACGTCATGCTTTTTTTTCCACCTTTCAATAAGGCTCGGATGTTTGCTTAACGGGGCACGTTCAGTTTGAGGTTAGCCATTCGTCGAGCAGCAAAAGACAGACATCTCCTAAAAACGGCTGGCGAGGTGTGCGCGATAATACAAGTTTATCAAAGACAGTTGTCAAGAACGTCTCACACGGCGAGTAGAAACTGGGTGTGGACACCGACACTAATATCCCAAAAACAAGCATATGAGGTTGCGGCATATCGCAAAAACTTGATTTTTGTAAAGAACGTTCATGTTCAAAAAGTGAGTGTCTACGTCCGCGCGTTTGTTTGGCTTTAGTCGTTAGTCTGTTTTTGTACATTTCTCTTTTAAGGGCCAGAAAAAAAGAAACAAAGAGGCCAGACATCTGTGCCACGCGCTTTAAAAATCGCGCTCTTAACATAGCAACATTTGCATAAACGATATCGGTGGTATTACCAAAAGCAAGCATGAAGGAAAGCAAACTGAAAGCGCGGTTTAGAGTATACCGCCGCAAAGTATCCAAACAAGCACAAAATATGTTTTGCGATGTAAATAAAGCAGAAACCAATACCCTCGAAACCAGTTTCAGTTTATGCCGTTTTCGAATAAAGGAAAAGACAAAGGGAAGCAATTTACGGAGGGGATCGACCCGAACGCAACTAGAGAATAGAAAATATGCAAATTACATCGTCTTCGTGTGAGCTTAGTTCGATTGGATTCTTCTGCCACCGAGCTGAACATAAAAAAAGAAAATATATTTGAGCAGCGTATATATTCCACTTCAATTAGTTCGACATACAATGAGCACGTCTGAGCAACCTCGATTTGCGTCTGTTTACGCTGTTTGTGTCTTGCTCGGACCCCTCCTCCTATTTATGGAAGTGGTAGCGCCACGCATACTAGTAGTAACCAATGTTTCTTTCTGAAATAAACGTGTCAACCACGATATATTTTGTTCTTGTTTTATTCAGCGAAGCGTCCGTTTTACGTTTATATTTTGTGTGTTGATCGAAATGCCAGATGTCTGGTAAAGATTATGTGCTATCTGAACCGCAGCTAGCCGAAGCGCGGGAGACTCGTTGCATCGGGTATACTAACAGAACACGTAGTCAACGCCGTCAATGCGCCGCTCATATACCACAAGAAAGACAGCCGTGTCTGCTGCTTGTGCGTAATGACAGAATTATCTGCGGTCACGTCTCACGCACGCTCGAAAGCAATTTTGCTGCACGCATACGTATGCTTGGAACAGGTCTGCGGACAGTCGTTTTTTATTACATATTAGGAGCGCGAACGCGACTCGACGGCCCGCTGCGCAACTGAAGCGCCTACGTATCGCTGTGGCTGCAGTTCCTTACCGTGCCGTTAGAGCGCTCTGCCTGTACACGAAGCGACGCGCTCCTTTGTTCCCACAAACTGCATGTTTAAGATAGTGCTCTACGTCTTCCTGGTTCGCGTAGCTATTCTTCGTTCAAAATAACATATACCAAATGGTTTTAGGAAACAAAACTCTACTAAAACAAAACAAAAACACAGAAGATGAGTATAAATTCCAATTCAAGAAATACACGAACAGCAAAAGAAAATCAGTATTCCGCTTTCTCAAACTCTCTCTCTTTTCTTTCTTTGTTCTCCTTTTCTCTATTATATATACATACATATAATAACCTGAACAAACTCTGAACTTTTTTTGCTTCCGAAACTTCCAATAAGAGGCTTCTGCAATTTAACCCCTCTTTTTTTTTTTTCTAAGCGTTTTCGATAAAGAGCTGCGTGAAGCAAATAAGATCAAACTAAATAATGGAAGAAGTGTATGTTTCAAGACCTGGTAGGTCGCTTCTTTTTCCTGTCTTGGAGAAAACCCAATTTAAAACTCTCACCCGGCCAACTTGCGAGCGGAGAAAGAACACGCTCTGTCCAAGTCCCAGCTCGCACGGGCGTCGTTCGATGTGTCCCGCAACCCCGACATCGGAACGGTTTTTCTCGGCGCTTCCGAAGTCCTCCCCGGCAAAGGGGAGTACGCGGAGCCTATAACATTTGCATACCGGGCGGCTGAAATGACCACGGCCGACTGTCGGAAATTGATTCCGAGGAGGTCTCCCACCCTCGAACGCTGATTGCGCACAGCTTTCCGGGACGAGGCCCGCCCGCCTCTGCTTTCCTATCGCGCGTCGGCCTGTCGTTCAATGCAAAAAAAAAAAATATATAAATATACCTGCAGGGAGAAGGAAACGAGGCATTGCTTCCTGCATAAAATTGTACACGCGTTGAACCTGCTAACCAGGCTCGATGAGGGAAAACAAAATGTGTCGCGCACAAAACCACCCCCAGTGTGTGGTTTGTCCTAATTTTTTTTCATTCTTTTTAGTATCTTTCTTTTCTTTTTTCTTACTACTTTTAACTTGCTTTCATTTTGTTTTTAATATTTTGTTTTTATGATTTTAATCAATATTATTTTTATTAAAAACGTGACGCTCTCGCTGGCACGTTTTGACGGGAGCGCTACGCTCCCAGAGCAGATCTGCTACGTAGATCAGTGGCTGTAACATCCGACTGCCACCGGTGCTGTCGGACATTGACCGAGGTTTTAGCCCCGCTGGGCCGTCATTTTTTTGTTTTTTCATGTTTATCTTACATGGGCCCTTGTAAATCTTACATGTATATGAACGTAACGTCGTGTAACGCTCCCAGTGTGTCGCTCGTTCATGATGGTCGTTCGTGACGCTCGTTTTTGATGGACGTTCGAGACACAATGCTCGTTCATGAAGCTTGATGCTCGTTCATGACGATTTTCTCATACATGACGTCTGATAAAAAATATTCTCTGTTAAAAATGTCGTAGAGCTGAATTTTCAAGGACACCCACCGGAAGCCAGTGCGGAGAACAGATTCAACCGGAACAGATAATATTGGTAAAAGCTTAACCTGAACTTACAGAAGGGAACTAAGAAATGACACAGCAGGACAAAAAAAAAGTTATGTCCTCTCTTCTTTCTCTTCTATAAGTTCAAGCGGACCCTTTACCAATATGTAGCAACTAGTTCAAATGAAGCCTATAACTTATGAACACGAGTGTTATGGAAGCGTTCGGCTCGGATCTCGCGTGTTGAACACGGGCACCGCTTCGCCGCTTCGTCCCTGCAACGACGTAGGTGACGGAAACGGAGCGTCCGTCATATTCCATTGAATCTGCCGCACACGTAAAAACTTTTTCTCTCAAGACTTTTCCGATGCTCACACCTGAAAACGGGTCAGCATTGCGTGAGTTGTCTCTGATCGCTCGGAAAGGTGACCTTAAGAATTCGCAACAAGGCTGCTTCTAAGACGCTCGTCCTTGGGCGACACAAGCGGAAACTGACAGCATTTGCATTCCTTGTCATAAGCAAGTTAAATTCGCCTCGGTTAGTTGTAATACGTGGTCAAGTTTATCTTAATATTAGTATAGAGCCTCTTCAAAAGATCCAGTGGTGGATCTTCAGGGAATGCGTTAGCATAACACTTCGGAAACGCCAGCGGCATTCGCTGCCTCACGCTGCATTCGCTGTTCACCGGTTTTGGCAGCCCGTCTACTTGTACCAGTGCTAGTACTTGGTTCACACTCCATTTTGTGGCACAAAGCAAGGCGTAAGCGCTCCGCACACCAGCAAGTTCAGACTCGCCCCAGCATTCGAGCGAGCATTGGTTTCCCCCCGTGACGTCACCTCCCTCTCGCCATTTTCCTTCACTACCCTCCTCCTCTCTCGACGCGTCGCGCTTCTCTTTCCACTGTTTTGACCACAGACGGACGCCGTCAGCTTTTCCCTCTCAAGTGGGTATTAATGCCAACGCATTAATATAAATCAGCCTGGTTTATTATACGTTATTACACAGCTATCGCTAAAAAAATCACTCTTAGGCTCCTTAAACGTAGCACCTATTGAAAGCCGCAAGCCGATCGTGCATTTCTTTTTCTTTTTTGTTTAGTGGATAAAGTATATTGCATTTGTTCGCCCTTCTTTGAAAAGCAAGTTGCACAACCCAATCGTATTCGTCCTCGTTCGGACCACCCTTACCAAAATAAACTTTATAATCCAACGCACCAACCTACTGGGGGAAAATCGAACACTCGCACACCTAGCGGCGAACTTGGGAAACTCAACCCAGAGGAAGAACCACAACATGAGTTATTTGTTTTTGTATTCCTGACGCAGCGCTCGGCTCACGTAGCTCAACGCTACATCAGCGTTCGACCGGAGCTCGCATTGTGAAGCACCAATTGAACCGGAATTAGCAGCCGAGAGTTGACACAGCACTCGTACCTGACACAGACAATCAGGTCCGCATTATACAGCATTGTACTGCCGTGTTTGTTCTCCTTCGTAGTGCACGTTTTCTAAGCTGTTTTCCCCACCATGTATAACCAGTTCATTGGCCTTGTTTTTAGTGAACACCAATTTGTAGAATACAGGCCCTGCCCATAATCGCTAGTCGCAATCTAGCATCTTTGTCCACTGCGGAACCTTCTACTTCTGTGAAATGTCGAACAGTGCGGAGGCGTCAACAGCTGCGTGACTCGACACTTTTCGCCAGAGTGATAAGGGCTGAAAAGGTCTATAGTATTACTTTCCAGCCAATCTCTCCATGAAATAATGGAACGCCTTGTCGCGCAATATTGCGGAGCGACAGTATTACCGAACATCGTTAACTCCCCTAAACCCCTTCTCACAAAAAAAAAAATTGTTACGTTTTAATTTATCATGCTCGCGCAATGGTCACGCTGCACTGCGAGTGGTCTTTATTGTTTTTAATTTTATTTAAGTTTTGTAATGTCAACGTTGAAGTGTAACCGTTCTATTATTTCTCATATTTTTTCCTTCAAATCTAATTGTTGCTGCTTTTTTGTGTGTGTTTCTACTGCGGCCAATCTGTTTATTAAAGCATGAAATACTTTCAACGCTACCTCCAGTCCTAAAATTTTTTCGGTCCGTCTGTCCGTCCGTTTGTGCATTTTCCGCTGAATTTAGCGGGGAAAGTGGCGCCACCTGACGTTCCCCCGCTAAATCTAGCCGCGAAAATTGACGCCACGTGACCTGACGTCACGTGACTAAAACAACCATTCAGTTTCCTCGCTAAATTTAGCGGGAAAATATACTTCACGTGACACACCAATTTCCCATAATGCATCTCTCGCATTATAGAAGACTTTGAAGGTAAAAGTCGCTACCAATTTTTATTATAAGGAAGTCCCCCTGTGTAATGCCTTCTTATGCTGAATAAATTAATACGAGGGAACATTGGCGTCAAATTGAGGCCACGTAAAGCTTCTTCCGAGCTTGGCTCGCGCACGCGGAGGTCTGTCCTATGAAACTGAGGGAAAGAAATCAGGCATAGAAAATAGAGCAGAGCAATTGAAAGGCGATAGCGTGGACAACGCGAAGCATGTGAAGCACCAATAAGCTGGCGAGGAGAAAAGCATATTTCTTTGACGAAAAAAAGAGAGAGAGAAATTGAGGACAAAAAAGATGGCGCTGCAGGAAGCGGCACGCTATAGAGCGCACGCGAACAACACAGAACTGCCCTCCCCCCCCCCCCTAATCTCAGCTGCATAAATTGGGCTAAATTTATGCGTCCCCAACTCCCCCCCCCCCTCCCCCCGCGTCCCCGGAGGGATCAACTGCTCTTCGACGTTTTGTCCTGATATATTGTTTTACTATTATTGTTTCAAATACTCGCCTGCGGATCGATTTTGCATAGGAGGCTTCGACCTCATCCTGTCCTTTTTTCCGCCGAAAACAAGCTTGTGCTCTTTTATTTATTTATTTTTCTACTTTTCTCCCATTCCCAACAGCCGTGATTGATCCACCGGGATAGATCGAGAAAATAAAACCCGGCTTTTCTGCCCTCAGAAATAATCTACGCGCTGCAGATAGCTGAACCTCAGTGAAAATTTGAAGCTAGGGGAGTTAATAAAATGTGAGCGTTTGAGCCCAAAAGGTTTCCTCAATAAAACATACAAAAATAATACATTATTTTTGAGCCGATGTTTACGTAAGGCAAAATGTGAGATTGAGCGCGCTTGTAGCAATTATACCAGTAAAA
>JAZHYW010000131.1:0-32796 GCA_037355805.1 Ixodes ricinus
TCCCTCACGCACTCACCGCTCGCCCTCACACCCCTCACGCCCCTCACGCACCTCATTTCCCTCACACCCCTCACGTCCCTCACGCACTCACCGCCCCCTCATACCCCTCACGCCCCTCACGCACTCATTTCCCTCACACCCCTCACGTCCCTCACGCACTCACCGCCCTCATACCCCTCACGCCCCTCACGCACTCATTTCCCTCACACCCCTCACGTCCCTCACGCACTCACCGCCCTCATACCCCTCACGCCCCTCACGCACTCATTTCCCTCACACCCCTCACGTCCCTCACGCACTCACCGCCCTCATACCCCTCACGCCCCTCACGCACTCATTGCCCTCACAGCCCCTCACGCCCCTCACGCCCTCACGCACTCCTCACGCCGCCCTCATACCCCTCACGCCCCTCACGCACTCATTTCCACTCACACCCTCACGTCCCTCACGCCCCTCACGCACCCTCACCGCCCTCATACCCCTCACGCCCCTCACGCACTCATTTCCCTCACACCCCTCACGTCCCTCACGCCACTCACCGCCCTCATACCCCTCACGCCCCTCACGCACTCATTTCCCTCACACCCCTCACGTCCCTCACGCACTCACCGCCCTCATACCCCTCACGCCCCTCACGCACTCATTTCCCTCACACCCCTCACGTCCCTCACGCACTCACCGCCCTCATACCCCTCACGCCCCTCACGCACTCATTTCCTCACACCCCTCACGCCCTCACGCACTCACCGCCACCCTCACGCGCCCTCACAGCCCTCACACTGCCCTACACGCCCCTCACGCACTCATTTCCCTCACACCCCTCACGTCCCTCACGCACTCACCGCCCTCACGGCCCTCATACCCCTCACGCCCCTCACGCACTCATTTCCCTCACACCCCTCACGTCCCTCACGCACTCACCGCCCTCATACCCCTCACGCCCCTCACGCACTCATTTCCCTCACACCCCTCACGTCCCTCACGCACTCACCGCCCTCACGCCCCTCACGCCCTCACGCACTCACTTCCCTCACACCCCTCACGTCCCTCACGCACTCACCGCCCTCATACCCCTCACGCCCCTCACGCACTCATTTCCCTCACACCCCTCACGTCCCTCACGCACTCACCGCCCTCATACCCCCTCACGCCCCTCACGCACTCATTTCCCTCACACCCCTCACGTCCCTCACGCACTCACCGCCCTCATACCCCTCACGCCCCTCACGCACTCATTGCCCTCACACCCCTCACGTCCCTCACGCACTCACCGCCCTCATACCCCTCACGCCCCTCACGCACTCATTTCCCTCACACCCCTCACGTCCCTCACGCACTCACCGCCCTCATACCCCTCACGCCCCTCACGCACTCATTTCCCTCACACCCCTCACGTCCCTCACGCACTCACCGCCCTCCATACCCCTCACGCCCCTCACGCACTCATTTCCCTCACACCCCTCACGTCCCTCACGCACTCACCGCCCTCATACCCCTCACGCCCCTCACGCACTCATTTCCCCTCACACCCCTCACGTCCCTCACGCACTCACCGCCCTCATACCCCTCACGCCCCTCACGCACTCATTTCCCTCACACCCCTCACGTCCCTCACGCACTCACCGCCCTCATACCCCTCACGCCCCTCACGCACTCATTTCCCTCACACCCCTCACGTCCCTCACGCACTCACCGCCCTCACGGCCCTCGCAGCCCTCACGGCCCTCATGGCCCCTCACTCACCCTCACACTCATGAATTTTCCTGGTTCAGATACTCACTCACCCTCACCTCACCTGTGAAGATGAGGGTGAGTGAGGGTGAGTGAGGGCCCTCATGAGTGAGGTTTGCCGAGGTATGGTAAGCACTGCTCAGGGCCACAGGCTCGCACTTGTAGCTTCGGCCTCACTCGCGCTTAAAGTGAAACGGAGTACAGTACATGTCGTGGGGTTTCTTTCCACGCATTGGGGGGATTGGTGCCCGAGTGGGCGAGCGCACACTAGCTCGGGGCACGTGGAGCGACAGCTCGCGCTTCATAACCCAGGGATCGTGGGCTCAACCGGCACACTGGCTGTGTTTACATGGATGCGACCGTTGCGCATCGAATCGAGATTTGACTATTTTGATTGGTAGCAGATGGGTAGAAGACAAAGAAGTAGGGAGACAGGCTGCGTGTGATTGGTCCCTGCTCAATTCGATGAGCTACAATCGCATTCATGTAAACGTAGCCACTGGCCATTTCGATCTGGATGAGCATCGCACCGGCGTGTGGTCATGTATCACTATTGCGTCGATCACGTTAAAGACCCCAGGCCAGCGGTTGTGCCGCACTGGCAAAATTACTTATCTACAGCTGGGAGACAAGTCGCCCGTTGAGGCAGACTAAGGTCAGGCTGTATAGACATACACACACCCCAATTTTCCAAGGTTTTTGTATCATTCTTGGTTAGGTAAAAAAACACCATATTAAAATATTTATAAATATTAAGATAATGCGATGTAGTCTAGAGTGAGATAATTGCCTAGTTTTGCGAATACTGTTTTTCTACTTCCTTGAAAAAATCAAGGGATTTTGTCTATTAAGTATTTAATATCCCTCGAATGCCCTATTTTGCTGGGGCCAACAGCAGGAGTGGAACATTGTTTACGGTGGATTTCATAAAACATAAAATATACATACAACCCATATGATTCGTACATAATTATACAAGACAATTGGGTACGAACTGCCAATCCAAAACAAACGTGGGCAGGGACAAAGGGGGACAAACAGAACACCGTCTTTAGAGGCGGTGCTGTGTTTGTCTCACTTTCTTCGTTTCTGAGGTCGAGGTGTCAACGCCCACGCAGCTGAAGCCCTAAACGGGCGCCTAAGAGCTGCACTCTAAAAAAATTCCTACTCTCACGTTAAACGGCGAGACGTCACTCGACTTTCCACGCTAGAGGCTTAGCAACACTAGTAGCTCTCTGAGTGAAAGGAAACACAATATGAAATGGTGAGAAAAAGTATGTATGCACAAGATCAAGAGACGAGAGAGAGAGAGAGAGAGGAGGAGGAGGCACTGCAGGTTTGCACATTGACTGAATGTTTCGAGCGCCGGGACATGAGAGGTTGCAGGATTTAGCTCGCGCGCCAGACTTAAAGTGACGGCTGAATGCGGGATTTGGGAAGAGGCGGAAGCGCTTGTAAGACGAATCATGCCTCCCTTTGTCGGCGACAACACAAATCGTCTCGCCGAATTCGATCTGATAGTTTTCTGGCTGTTTATGTTGCCGAGTTAAATGTAGACCTCTCGGGTACAGAACTAAGCCGCACGCGCGCTATAAGCCACCGATTGTTGAGGAATGGCCTCTTCCGGGAGATGTCTTGCGTAAGACCCGCTAAGCTGAGTGTACAATCTGCCAGGAATGGAATCCGTTTTGTGAGGAGCTTAGAGTAGCAGTCTCCCACGAAAGATCGATTTTCAGCGATGGCCCTATTTTTAGTGCTGAGAACCGCGTAATGCTCGTATAAAAAACATAGCAAAAAAAAAGTTGTCAATATAAATATTGGCGTTTCCGCATTTAAACACTATACAGATGTAAGTTTCTGAACGAAATGTCAACCTTAGTACGCCTCTATCCAAGTTCTTATGGAGCGGGAAGAGGGTCATTCGATGCACTATAGAGTTGCAAAATGTGTGAATTTCTGCGTACAGGGAGAAGGGGTCCTGGCTATTATGAACGCGCCACGGCACTATAAACTGTATTCTCACCAGTCAAATAAATAAAAAATAACATAAACTAAAAAAATAATCGGAAGAGATTTTTAAAAATATTGTTTCGTGCATTTTTATTTTATTTTCACTAGTCACATGCGGCGTAGTAACCGCATTTTATAAGATATCACAATGAATATCATAATTAACGCAAATGTTATAATACCATTAGTCAGAAACTGACCTGCGCTTAATGACAAATTCACAAACATCAGCTATGGTTCACGCTAAGTCACTGCTGAATGTGGTCATGGAATAGAGACGCGACTGAAAATGATAATGTAGTGCTAGAATGATGAGCCATGTGCAAACTACAAAAAAGGCACATTTTGAAAATATTTCGATCGAGTCTCAAAATAACCTTTAGAAAATCTTGTTCTTTTTTGTTATTTTATTTCTCCGGTAACTAAATAAACGAAAGTAAACAGGCCTAGTCGCACATTTGTATGCAGTCGGAATTTTCTCTCCATGTCACACAAAAACTGACTTTGCGAAAGTTTTTATTTCATGTTTTTCTCTACATATCTTCAATATGAGCGCGAGCGAAAGAAAAACTACTGGTTCGAGCGCAATGCTTTAAACCTGCCTTTGCTTGTAGCACCGGTTTCGCTCGCACTTACGATGAAAAGAAGTGTTGTCACGACCAGAGGGACGGTAAGTGTAATATTTGTTATGAAAGTTTAGACCGCAGAAAGGTTGGTCTTCATCAAGCGGACGTCGGATGTTTCTGTTGTAGTATAGATGTTTTGCAAAGGCAGTACCACAGCTAGCCTACGGCATTTAGCGAGCGTCACGCAGTAGTGATACACGAATGGACGCCGGTACGAGTCTCATCCGGGGAGATACAGCCCGGAATTCGCAGCGGGATCTTTCACTGCCCGTGCTCCAAGCTGCGATTCGCCAACACCCATCAGAGATAGCCTGTAAACCACACGTCTTCAAAATTATCACTCCTGAGCCAATAGTGTGATGGAAGGAGCTACGCGCTCACCGGACCAATAAACTACCTTCTGCCAATCCCCTGATCCCGCCTATTGCTCGTGGGTATGAACGAGAGCGGGATCACATGGCAAAAAAATAGACGTGTTACTGCTCCAACGAATACGTAGCTTCTGCCGCACAGTCACATTTTGGGCGAACGGAGACTACGCGGGATTCAAGCCGCGGCCCCCGAAGAGCGTGCTCTGCCGCAGTTCGCACCTTACTAAGGTGAAGCCTACCTTACAAAACTGCATTTCCATCTTTAAATGGTGATTCGGAAATATTCGAATTTTTTATTACTATTATTTTAGCACTTATGTCGTACTATACTGGAATACTGAGTTAGTCTTTGGTGCTTCAATAATATAATTATACTAACTTTTTTTAAAATATGGTTGTGAGGATTTGCGTTGTCTTATTAATACAGAAGGAATGAGAGTGTTCAGAAACCGCTCCAAGAGCACAAGGGGAAGCAGGAGCAATATACCTCGTTGATATTTATTGAACTATCAACATACTATTAAGTAAGTTTAACAATACTAATTAATGTCGTGCCTTTAATAAACAATCTTTCCTCGTGTTTGTGGATTCGTAATTTTGAAAAGCGAGAAAGGAAACACCGTAGAGAGGCGATGTTTACAACACGATTGTATTATAAACTAAAAGAAGAAACTTGAAGTGTTTGAGGACTATAACACGTACATTTGACTTACGATTCCAACTTTTACTGACCTCACTACTAACGCGAAACCTGTTTCTAAATGCAAAATAAAGTTACATATATTTCTTAATTGTAACAAAGTGGGGTTCATTCTACTGGTAACTTACTGCGCAACTTGAACGTGGGCTTCAATGCACTCCATCCCTTACCAGCTCGAAAAAAAAAAAAGACGCCCAGTCATCGAAGTGCGATTTCTAACCGTTCATTGTATCATCTCTAAATTGGATATTAGGGACTTTTAGGGAACTGTCTTTGTACGTCCGGTACGGTACGGTGGTCCCTCTGGTGCGAACAGCGCATATGCAAGTCCTCTGTGATAGCGCATGCGCAGTTCTTACTGGAGGGTGCATCGTACCGTATCGGATGTGCAAAAACTGTTTCCTAAGTCTCCCTATTATACTATACTCCGCGTCACAGTATGCCGCGAACGGTTGCTGTCCCGGTTAGCCAGTCAACCCGTCAAGAGGAGACACGTCCTGGGCATGAAGGCCTAGAACTGACCCTTGAACGTCACCTTAGGAAGTGAGCGCGGGCACGAATTCAACACAAAGTGCTTCGTCATCGTTCGACTGAAGCTCGTGTCCCCACCGATTGAGCACAAGGTTTAGCCAAACGATGACGCGGCACGCGTGTTCAAGCGGCGTCCCGCGCTCACCTTCTTAGGAGACGCTGAAACTTTAGCACTGCATTCTCGCCACGGGTGTGGTGATTGGCTGTCATATCCGTCGCCTTCGTCACTCCCATCGGCTCCAAGTGGCCGCAACATTCGCTTTATGCCAAATTAGAAAAAGGAATGCACGTACGCCGATGGAATATTTACAGAACTACAGTGAAAACTCTGGTATTTTTTTATTTTTTAACGCTGCAAATATTCAGGTAGAAAAAATTGCAGCGACCTTCACCTCAAAAGTTCTATAACTTGTGAAATGCATTATGGGGAATTATTGAGAAAATTAATGTCTCGCGTGACGTATACTTTCCCGCTAAATTTAGCGGCGAAACTTAATGGTTGTATAGGTACAGGTGATGTTGAAATTTCCTCTCTAAATTTAGAAGGAAACTGGATTGGTGTATAGGTTAGAAGACGTGCTATTTCTTGCTATGTGTAGCGGGTATCTGAATTGGTATATTTGTAACGTGTCGTCAATTTCTCTCTAAATTTAACGGGAAAACTGAATTGACGTTTTGTCAACAAGACGCGAATTTTCCAGCTAAATTTAGCGGGGAAGTTGATTTGACATACAGGTCACGTGCCGTTCATTTACCCAAGGTGTGTAGCTCACGTGACATCAAATGACGTCACGTGACGCCACTTTCTCTGCTAAATTTTGCGGAAAAGGCACAGACGGACTTACGGAGAGACGGACGGCTAAAATTGGGGGGGGGGGGGGGGCGTTAAAGAGCACTTTAAAAGCATTCTGGCGATCAGTTTTACCATCCACCTATACACAAACTGAACTCTGTTGCGTCACGCCGCGTTGTTGGCGCTTCGGGCGCACTTCCGGTGTGGGGGTGTAGGCGGAAGTCGTCATGCACGAAGGGCATTCCTGTGATGTTTTGAAAGAAACCAGACTAAATACCTGCCTTGTAGTCGAAATTCCGTGACTGGACCTGTAACAAAGGAGCCGGGAGAGGTGTGAAGATCAGTTTTCGTGTGTTTTCTGCTTGCTCGGTTAGTCCTAGAGCGTCGATAGGTGCCGTGAAAAGGAAAAACCAGACAATGTCGGACCACGATTGCTTGCGTGGGAAGCACTTTGGGTTGAACTCATGGATACTTGTGGCCGTCAGATTTATTTGTTTTGATTCAACATGAAAACCGGAAAACCATCATGATTTCGGACCACCCGGGGACCACGTTCAGACGGCCCCCTGATTGTTCAAACCGTCGTCTGTTCTTTCAAACTCCTTCAATATGTCGTCTGCTCGTTCAAATGACAGCGGGAAATAGACCAATCGATTCGATTAGAAATAGGGGCAGGAATCAAAAGTTTTCTTTTTCTTTTTAAAGTCTGAAGGTTGTTTTGGGGTAAGTAGGCTTGGTGTAAACAGTGGATACAAGGAGATATTGATCATTGTTACCAGTGACCACCATCGATTTGCTATGCCTAATTCACGTGGCCCGAATCTGCTTGCGAATTTCAGTATCGACGTCGAGCAATGCAGATACCAATTGCGCTTTTTCAACCCGAGCTTCGTCGCTACCAACGTTACTGGAAACACTCAGTTGGGAAACTGCCATAGAGACTGCTTTGAAAAAGTGGCACCGATACCTACTCGAGGACCGAGCTAATGGCGATCACAACGCCGCCATTTCTGCCGCAGCGGCCACTCGAGGAACTGCATGTGACTTCTATTTTGGCTTTAATCGGCCATTTTGGCGCCGAAACAGACACGGTGGAAGGGGTTTCACGGGTGCCACGCCCGTCTCCCAAGCGGACGCGCCGCGAATTACGACCGAAGTTAAGATGCACCTAGGTCGGGACGCGCTACCTAAAATCACCGCTGAGCATGGTTGTATAAAAACAATATTACTTGTGCTGCAAAACTTTGCAAACTAAAGATTTTAGAAAACATCACGTGCCCTTCGTTTTGTACTAAACCCCAGTGAAAGTTACTACAGAAAGAGTTTTTTCCGTTGGTTTTTACGCAAAAGCATGCTTTCTAAAAGCTCAAGGTGACCACAGTAAAGACAAATGATAAAGAGTGGCGCTGTTGCCGTATTTAGCTCGGTCTCTGTGGACGCCAGCGGCCCAGGTTTCAATGGTGAGTTTCCCAACTGACGGTTCTAGTAACGTTGGTCGTTACTAAAAATAACGAGCAGAATCTTATCACGTAAATAAGGCCTTAGCGTCCATTCTGCGGCTTCACACGTAATGAATTGGGGCACGTCGCACTATTTACGCGAAGGTTTGTGATGTAGAAATCTTCGTTAATTTTTCTCAGGCCACTAAAGTCGAGAAACTGCTAGGAAGACGTAAAATCGACAATTCCAACGCGAAAAAGAGCAAGGGACTCACAACGACGCAGACAACATCACATTCCAATGGTTTCTTTATGCGAGACGCGGCGCCTCTTGCACACATTCCATCACGTACGCGCTGCGCCGGTAACATGCCGCTAGGGGCGCTCCAGTTTGTTTGTAAACCAAAACGCCCCTAACAGGCTGTTTGTAAAAAAAGAATCACACTGGCTAGGTGGGGCAAGCTGCCGCCCGATCCAATGGGTTCAGCCTCATCCATCCATCCATCCATTCATCCATACATCCAAACATACAAAACTTGAAAGTATAAAACAGCGAAAACGAGGACAGAACATCTTTCATTTAGCAACAACATAGAATGGCACAAAGATAAAACCGCCTCCAAAGGTTTCAACGTTCTCAAAGAGGGAAAGGAGATAATTGTTATAAAGGAAAGGGAATTTACTGTATACATAAAAGTTTCTGCACCTTCATTATCATTGACACAGACAGAGGTCGAATTCCTAACACCAGGGATGACTAGATTACTGACACCTCGTCGTGACGCTAGAGCTTTTTAAACTTTTATATTTATAGCACATTTCCCTTTGTGACTGTAAACAACAATATTTTGCACCTTCATTATCATTGACAATGACAAAGGTCGAATTCTAAGTAATCGGAGACAACTAGATTAGTGATACCTTGTCGTGACGCCAGCGCTTTTTAAACTTTTATATTTACAACGTTTTCGCTGTTTTATACTTTCAAGTTTTGTATCTATTAACCAATACGCTCGTTTTCAGTTGTAACTATCCAAACATGAGTGGGTGTATATTCGTGTTCACCTCAAGAACTGCAGTGAAAGAAGGTCTGGCTCCTCGCGGAAAGTTACTAATTTCCCACCTTCTTATGCTGAATTAAGACATATATCTGGGCGCATCCTAAATTAGCATTATGTCATCTTATCAAGATGTACACGTTTCAAACGCCAAAAGCATCTCTTGTTCCTCCGACTACCAAATCGTGTAAGAACTACTTTGTGTTGCACATGAATAATGCGCAAAACTTCCTTTTCGTTGAGGTAACTATGAGTACAGAAACTCTAATATTAACCTATGGGCAGACACCTCGCGTCTGCGAAATAAGGACCGTACCGCGGCACAAAAATTAACGAGAGAACCGCTTTTTCTTTTTATTTTCTTATTTTGATGACATTTCAAAAAGAAAATTGTTCTAACGGCCTATTTTTTGCGGCATCATATATGGTGACCACTCACGCATGTGTCTTGAGTTTTACATTGTGGTGTTTCGTGTGACGCGTCATTTGCTACGTCTGAATAAGAGCTGTGTAATTACATATTGTGTATCAAAGATGCGCAAGGAGGTTTTCGACGTCGGCTAAATATGGCAATAACTGACTCTGTGGCTCTAGGCATCCGAGATATCCCTAAATCATAACGATGCGCAACAAATTTCCCTATTTAAAAAGCGATCAAATTTTTAACACATTGAGGTCATCTCCGGCGATGGAAGGAGCATGGTTCCGGCAGTCAGGATCGACATGTAACCAAAAAAAACGCGACGTTTCGGTGAGATTGCAAATGCAGTTATTACAAAATCTGTATGCTTTTGTAGATGATAAAAGCAAACTAGAGTAGTCGAAAAATCTTAATTTCTCTCGGAGAGGAAACCTGATACTGCAATAATCGTCTCAAAAACAACGCACTATGTTTGTTTTCTTTTTGTTTTTGTTTTTCTCCGCAGGAGTGATAAGTCTGGCCGTCAGCTCTCGAGCGTTCGCTCGCTGGGGTGATTCGTAATCCGATCTGCATGGGCAACGAGCCCCGCGGATTCGAAACATCACTCTGCGGTTTCACCGGTCGGAAGCGCTGGATCCTTCGCTTGCTATTGAATGACAGTGGTCCTGGTTTCTGATCATGTTTCTCCCATCGCCGGAGATGACCTTCGTGTGTTGCGATCTTTGATTTTTTTAATAGGGAAATCGGCCGCGTTTTGTCATAATTGCGCATTTCTAAGATTCTTAGAGCCAACAGTGTGAGTCATCGCCATATTTAGGCGATATTAGAAACCTTCTCAGGGCATCTTTTAGATCTCCGCAGAACCCTCTTGGTCGTCAAAGTCTTGAAATGCAATATAACACAAATGGCACGTGTTGAAAGCGAACTCTTTTCGAGTCAATAGCTGGAGTTCAATGAAGTGACTTTTTAAATGGGTTGAATGCTATCAACTTGCGAAATTCAATCACCAAATTGGAACCTAATACCACAAACTCAGAGCAATGTTGTTGTTGTTTATTTTTTCTGAAAAAACGTTGCTAAACGAAAGTTAATGCATTTTTTTTGAATCACCTACCGCAGTGCCGAAACATGCCACTTACTGCAGCCAGACACCCAATTAGTGAGATTGGCTTAGGTTAGAATACAGGAGGTGTCGGAGACGCACTCAATGTCAACGTACGATGAGAGCTTCTCAGAGCGAATCATATTCGTAAATATTATTGTTTGCACTGCTTTTAAAAGTTTCAAAAACATGCGAAGGGTACCGTGGCGCACCGAAATATGCAAGCATCTTTAGTCAATGGCATCGCCCACAAAACTAGCAGTTTGTTGTTTTGTTTTTGTTTGTTAAAGTTTGGTGCAATATATTTTGGAACACCATGTATAGTTTGCGTGAACACTATTGTTTCTTGTCTTGCTAAACGGCTTGCGTTGTCTCTAATACGTCATGCTTTTTTTCCACCTTTCAATAAGGCTCGGATGTTTGCTTAACGGGGCACCTTCAGTTTGAGGTTAGCCATTCGTCGAGCAGCAAAAGACAGACATCTCCTAAAAACGGCTGGCGAGGTGTGCGCGATAATACAAGTTTATCAAAGACAGTTGTCAAGAACGTCTCACACGGCGAGTAGAAACTGGGTGTGGACACCGACACTAATATCCCAACAAACAAGCATATGAGGTTGCGGCATATCGCAAAAACTTGATTTTGTAAAAGAACGTTCATGTTCGAAAATAAGTGTCTACGTCCGCGCGTTGGTTTGGCTTTAGTCGTTAGTCTGTTTTTGTCACATTTCTCTTTTAAGGGCCAGAAAAAAAAGAAACAAAGAGGCCAGACATTTGTGCCACGCGCTTTAAAAATCGCGCTCTTAACATAGCGACATTTGCATAAACGATATTGGCGGTATTACTAAAAGCAAGCATGAAGGAAAGCAAACTGAAAGCGCGGTTTAGAGTATACCGCCGCAAAGTATCCAAACAAGCACAAAATATGTTTCGCGATGTAAATAAAGCAGAAACCAATACCCTCAAAACCAGTTTCAGTTTATGCCGTTTTCGAATAAAGGAAAAGACAAAGGGAAGCAATTTACGGAGGGGATCGACCCGAACGCAACTAGAGAATAGAAAATATGCAAATTACATCGTCTTCGTGTAAGCTTAGTTTGATTGGATTCTTCTGCCACCGAGCTGAACATAAAAAAAGAAAATATATTTGAGCAGCGTATATATTCCACTTCAATTAGTTCGACATACAATGAGCACGTCTGAGCAACCTCGATTTGAGTTTGTTTACGCTGTTTGTGTCTTGCTCGGACCCCTCCTCCTATTTATGGAAGTGGTAGCGCCACGCATACTAGTAGTAACCAATGTTTCTTTCTGAAGAGAAACGTGTAAACCACGATATATTTTGTTCTTGTTTTATTCAGCGAAGGTTCGTTTTACGTTTATATTTTGTGTGTTGATCGAAATGCCAGATGTCTGGTACAGATTATGTGCTATCTGAACCGCAGCTAGGGGAAGCGCGGGAGCTCGTTGCATCGGGTATACTAACAGAGTACGTTTTAACGCCGACATTGCGCCGCTCATATACCACAAGAAAGAAGCCGTGTCTGCTGCTTGTGCGATGACAGAATTATCTGCGGTCACGTCTCACGCACGCTCGAAAGCAATTTTGCTGCACGCATACGTATGCTTGGAACAGGTCTGCGGACAGTCGTTTTTTATTACATATAAGGAGCGCGAACGCGACTCGACGGCCCGGTGCGCAACTGAAGCGCCTACGTATCGCTGTGGCTGCAGTTCCTTACCGTGCCGTTAGAGCGCTCTGCCTGTACACGAAGCGACGCGCTCCTTTGTTCCCACAAACTGCATGTTTAAGATAGTGCTCTACGTCTTTCTGGTTCGCGTAGCTATTCTTCGTTCAAAATAACATATACCAAATGGTTTTAGGAAACAAAACTCTTCTAAAACAAAACAAAAACACAGAAGATAGGTATAAATTCCAATTCAAGAAATACACGAAAGCAAAAGAAAACCAGTATTCCGCTTTCTCAAACTCTCTCTCTCTCTTCTTTCTTTTTCTCCTTTTCTCTATTCTATATACATACATATAATAACCTGAACAAACTCTGAACTTTTTTTGCTTCCGAAACTTCCAATAAAAAGCTTCTGCACTTCAACCCCTCTTTTTTTTTTTTCTAAGCGTTTTCGAAAAGAGCTGCGTGAAGCAAATAAGATTAAACTAAATAATGGAAGAAGTGTATGTTTCAAGACCTGGTAGGTCGCTTCCTTTTCCTGTCTTGGAGAAAACCCAATTTAAAACTCTCACCCGGCCAACTTGCGAGCGGAGAAAGAACACGCTCTGTCCAAGTCCAGCTCGCACGGGCGTCGTTCGATGTGTTCCCGCAACCCCGACATCGGAACGGTCTTTCCGGCGCTTCCGAAGTCTTCCCCGGCAAAGGGGAGTACGCGGAGCCTATAACATTTGCATACCGGGCGGATGAAATGACCACGGCCGACTGTCGGAAATTGATTCCGAGGAGGTCTCCCACCCTCGAACGCTGATTGCGCACAGCTTTCCGGGACGAGGCCCGCCCGCCTCTGCTTTCCTATCGCGCGTCGGCCTGTCGTTCAATGCAAAAAAAGTATATATATATCTGCAGGGAGAAGGAAACGAGGCATTGCTTCCTACATAAAATTGTACACGCTTTGAACCTGCTAACCAGGCTCGATGAGGGAGTAACAAAATGTGTCGCGCACAAAACCACTCCCGGTGTGTGGTTTGTCCTAATTTTTTTTCAATCTTTTTAGTATCTTTCTTTTTTTTTTTTCTTACTATTTTTAACTTGCTTTCATTTCGTTTTTTATTTTTATTTTTTTATGATTTTAATCAATATTATCTTTATTAAAAACGTGACGCTCTCGCTGGCACGTTTTGACGGGAGCGCTACGCTCCCAGAGCAGATCTGCTACGTAGATCAGTGGCTGTAACATCCGACTGCCACCGGTGCTGTCGGACACTGACCGAGGTTTTAGCCCCGCTGGGCCGTCATTTTTTTGTTTTTTCATGTTTATCTTACATGGGCCCTTAGTAAATCTTACATGTATATGAACGTAACGTCGTGTAACGCTCCCAGTGTGTCGCTCGTTCATGCTGGTCGTTCGTGACGCTCGTTTTTGATGGACGTTCGAGACACAATGCTCGTTCATGAAGCTTGATACTCGTTCATGACGATTTTCTCATACATGACGTCTGATAAAAAATGTTCTCTGTTAAAAAAGTCGTAGAGCTGAATTTTCAAGGACACCCACCGGAAGCCAGTGCGGAGAACAGATTCAACCGGAACAGATAATATTGGTAAAAGCTTAACCTGAACTTACAGAAGGGAACTAAGAAATGACACAGCAGGACAAAAAAAAAGTTATGTCCTCTCTTCTTTCTCTTCTATAAGTTCAAGCGGACCCTTTACCAATATGTAGCAACTAGTTCAAATAAAGCCTATAACTTATGAACACGAGTGTTATGGAAGCGTTCGGCTCGGATCTCGCGTGTTGAACACGGGCACCGCTTCGCCGCTTTGTCCCTGCAACGACGTAGGTGACGGAAACGGGGCGTCCGTCATATTCCATTGAATCTGCCGCACACATAAAAACTTTTTCTCTCAAGACTTTTCCGATGCTCACACCTGAAAACGGGTCAGCATTGCGGGAGTTGTCTCTGATCGCTCGGAAAGGTGACCTTAAGAATTCGCAACAAGGCTGCTTCTAAGACGCTCGTCCTTGGGCGACACAAGCAGAAACTGACAGCACTTGCATTCCTTGTCATGAGCAAGTTAAATTCGCCTCGGTTAGTTGTAATACTGGTCAAGTTTATCTTAATATTAGTATAGAGCCTCTTCAAAAGATCCAGTGGTGGATCTTCAGGGAATGCGTTAGCATAACACTTCGGAAACGCCAGCGGCATTCGCTGCCTCACGCTGCATTCGCTGTTCACCGGTTTTGGCAGCCCGTCTACTTGTACCAGTGCTAGTACTTGGTTCACACTCCATTTTGTGGCACAAAGCAAGGCGTAAGCGCTCCGCACACCAGCAAGTTCAGACTCGCCCCAGCATTCGAGCGAGCATTGGTTTCCCCCCGTGACGTCACCTCCCTCTCGCCATTTTCCTTCACTACCCTCCTCCTCTCTCGACGCGTCGCGCTTCTCTTTCCACTGTTTTGACCACAGACGGACGCCGTCAGCTTTTCCCTCTCAAGTGGGTATTAATGCCAACGCATTAATATAAATCAGCCTGGTTTATTATACGTTATTACACAGCTATCGCTAAAAAAATCACTCTTAGGCTCCTTAAACGTAGCACCTATTGAAAGCCGCAAGCCGATCGTGCATTTCTTTTTCTTTTTTGTTTAGTGGATAAAGTATATTGCATTTGTTCGCCCTTCTTTGAAAAGCAAGTTGCACAACCCAATCGTATTCGTCCTCGTTCGGACCACCCTTACCAAAATAAACTTTATAATCCAACGCACCAACCTACTGGGGGAAAATCGAACACTCGCACACCTAGCGGCGAACTTGGGAAACTCAACCCAGAGGAAGAACCACAACATGAGTTATTTGTTTTTGTATTCCTGACGCAGCGCTCGGCTCACGTAGCTCAACGCTACATCAGCGTTCGACCGGAGCTCACATTGTGAAGCACCAATTGAACCGGAATTAGCAGTCGACAGTTGACACAGCACTCGTACCTGACACAAACAATCAGGTCCGCATTATACAGCATTGTACTGACGTGTTTGTTCTCCTTTCTAGTGCACGTTTTCTAAGCTGTTTTCCCCACCATGTATAACCAGTTCATTGGCCTTGTTTTTAGTGAACACCAATTTGTAGAATACAGGCCCTGCCCATAATCGCTAGTCGCAATCTAGCATCTTTGTCCACTGCGGAACCTTCTACTTCTGTGAAATGTCGAACAGTGCGGAGGCGTCAACAGCTGCGTGACTCGACACTTTTCGCCAGAGTGATAAGGGCTGAAAAGGTCTATAGTATTACTTTCCAGCCAATCTCTCCATGAAATAATGGAACGCCTTGTCGCGCAATATTGCGGAGCGACAGTATTACCGAACATCGTTAACTCCCCTAAACCCCCTTCTCGCAAAAAAAAAAAATTGTTACGTTTTAATTTATCATGTTCGGGCAATGGTCACGCTGCACTGCGAGTGGTCGTTATTGTTTTTAATTTTATTTAAGTTTTGTAATGTCAACGTTGAAGTGTAACCGTTCTATTATTTCTCCTATTTTTTCCTTCAAATCTAATTGTTGCTGTTTTTTTTGTGTGTGTTTCTATACGGCCAATTTGTTTACTAAAGCATGGAATACTTTCAACGCTACCTCCAGTCCTAAAATTTTCTCGGTCCGTCCGTCCGTCCGTTCGTGCATTTCCCGCTGAATTTAGCGGGGAAAGTGGCGTCACCTGACGTTCCCCCGATAAATCTAGCCGCGAAAATCGACGTCACGTGGCCTGACATAACGTGGCCAAAACAACCATTCAGTTTCCTCGCTAAATTTAGCGGGAAAATATACTTCACGTGACACACCAATTTCCCATAATGCATCTCTCGCATTATAGAAGACTTTGAAGGTAAAAGACGCTACCAATTTTTATTATAAGGAAGTCCCCCTTGTGTAATGCCGCTCCTTATGCTGAATAAATTAATACGAGGGAACATTGGCGTCAAATTTAGGCCACGTAAAGCTTCTTCCGAGCTGGCACGCGCACGCGGAGGTCTGTTCTATGAAACTGAGGGAAAGAAATAAGGCATAGAAAATACAGCAGAGCAATTGAAAGGCGATAGCGTGGACAACGCGAAGCATGTGGAGCACCAATAAGCTGGCGAGAAGAAAAGCATATTTCTTTGACGAAAAAAAAAGAGAGAGAAATTGAGGACAAAAAAGATGGCGCTGCAGGAAGCGGCACGCTATAGAGCGCATGCGAACAACACATAACTGCCCTCCCCCCCCTAATCTCAGCTGCATAAATTGGGCTAAATTTATGCGTCCCCAACTCCCCCCCCCCCCCCCTCTCCCCGCATCCCCGGAGGGATCAACTGCTCTTCGACATTTTGTCCTGATATATTTTTTACTATTATTGTTTCAAATACTCGCATGCGGATCGATTTTGCATAGGAGGCTTCGACCTCATCATGTCCTTTTTTCCGCCGAAAACAAGCTTGTGCTCTTTTATTTATTTATTTTTCTACTTTTCTCCCATTCCCAACAGCCGTGATTGATCCACCGGGATAGATCGAGAAAATAAAACCCGGCTTTTCTGCCCTCAGAAATAATCTACGCGCTGCAGATAGCTGAACCTCAGTGAAAATTTGAAGCTAGGGGAGTTAATAAAATGTGAGCGTTTGAGCCCAAAAGGTTTCCTCAAAAAAACATACAAAAATAATACATTATTTTTGAGCCGATGTTTACGTAAGGCAAAATGTGAGATTGAGCGCGCTTGTAGCAATTATACCAGTAAAAAAAAATTCCATCAAGAAAGCAAACAACATTATTATAATGCAATTAAATGCAAAGGTGCAAGCGAGCTGGACAAGAATGATGAAAAATAATCCCTGGAGAAGGGGAACAAGAGGGACAAAGGACAAACACAAATCTCCAAACACAGCTAGGTGACTGGTGCGCGACCGAAAAATCCGCCTGTTCCGGGTATCCGAACCCGGAACCTCTTCATTCCAGGTGGAGCGCTCTACCAACTGAGCTAACCAGGGGCTAGACGTCAGTAGAGCAAACGGGTTTTATCAGTTGCCACCAGTCTAACACCAACAAGGGTGAAGCTTGCAATTTAAGGTTACTATTATAATGCAATTAAATGCAAAGTTGCAAGCGAGCTGGACAAGAATGACTGAAAATAATCCCTGGAGAAGGGGAACAAGAGGGACAAAGGACAAACACAAATCTCCAAACACAGCTAGGTGACTGGTGCGCGACCGAAAAAATCCGCCTGGTCCGGGTATCGAACCCGGAACCTCTCCATTACAGGTGGAGCGCTCTACCAACTGAGCTAACCAGGGGTTAGACGTCAGTAGAGCAAACGGGTTTTATCAGTTGCCACCAGTCTAACACCAACAAGGGTGAAGCTTGCAATTTAAGGTTACTATTATAATGCAATTAAATGCAAAGGTGCAAGCGAGCTGGACAAGAATGACTGAAAATAATCCCTGGAGAAGGGGAACAAGAGGGACAAAGGACAAACACAAATCTCCAAACACAGCTAGGTGACTGGTGCGCGACCGAAAAAATCCGCCTGGTCCGGGTATCGAACCCGGAACCTCTCCATTACAGGTGGAGCGCTCTACCAACTGAGCTAACCAGGGGTTAGACGTCAGTAGAGCAAACGGGTTTTATCATTTGCCACCAGTCTAACACCAACAAGGGTGAAGCTTGCAATTTAAGGTTACTATTATAATGCAATTAAATGCAAAGGTGCAAGCGAGCTGGACAAGAATGACTGAAAATAATCCCTGGAGAAGGGGAACAAGAGGGACAAAGGACAAACACAAATCTCCAAACACAGCTAGGTGACTGGTGCGCGACCGAAAATACTGACATCTAACCCCTGGTTAGCTCAGTTGGTAGAGCGCTCCACCTGTAATGGAGAGGTTCCGGGTTCGATACCCGGACCAGGCGGATTTTTCGGTCGCGCACCAGTCACCTAGCTGTGTTTGAAGATTTGTGTTTGTCCTTTGTCCCTCTTGTTCCCCTTCTCCAGGGATTATTTTCATCATTCTTGTCCAGCTCGCTTGCACCTTTGCATTTAATTGCATTATAATAGTAACCTTAAATTGCAAGCTTCACCCTTGTTGGTGTTAGACTGGGGGCAACTGATAAAACCCGTTTGCTCTAGTGACGTCTAACCCCTGGTTAGCTCAGTTGGTAGAGCGCATCCACCTGTGTGTGGAGAGGCTCCGGGTTCGATACCCGGACCAGGCGGATTTTTCGGTCGCGCACCAGTCACCTAGCTGTGTTTGGAGATTTGTGTTTGTCCTTTGTCCCTCTTGTTCCCTTCTCCAGGGATTATTTTCATCAAAGAATATATTTTTTTAACTATTTTGATTTCTATTTTCTCATAATAAGAAATGCTAGGCTCCCGCAATCTCAAATTTCAGTTCCATGAATATTAGGATTGGGTGGACGCCGCTCATGAAGAAATTGTGTTGTTGTTGTTGTTGTTTCTATTTTATGAATCAGGTAACGTCGTGAGCTCAAACTTTCGAATTTGGTCACCACCACTAGGGCGTCGCATTCTCACGGAGTTTCAGCTTTCTGCGACGCGTAGTTTCCTTATGAAGGCCGAGAAAACGGCTTTCCATTTCTCTATTGAACCTTGTGGTTTATGTTTGAGCTTCGAGGATGTAAGCTCGCTCCTCTCACTCTAAAGAATGCCCGTGGGACCTACCTTCCTTCCGTGCGGAACTGGTGTCAATCATTATGTATAATAAAAGTTCAGCGAATGACCAAGCCTAAAATATGAATAGACCTAAATCTAAAACCAACGTTGTGACATACGGATCATGACTTTTCACGTACCGTCATAATCAGTGTCTCATTCGCTGTTCAAAGTTTAGGTCTAAACCTATTTTCGGCTTCGAATTCATCCGCGGTTTCTTCAAAATTGGAGTGATCAATCCTCCTAGAGGTTTGTCAAAACAGTGATATGCAAAAAAGTGGCACAGACAACGTCTACCACATTTTTTTTGTATGCCTTACTCCTTCATTTATTTTCCATTCCAGTCGCACTTTCTAATGTAAATAGAGCCCTGCATATCCCCGGATTACCAGCGGATCATCCGCGAATATCCGCAGTAAAATGGCGGTTGCGGATGAAAATGAATCAGATTTGTCGGTTTGCAGATCGGATGCGCATGCCAGAGGGCTGCGGATGCGGATCGGATGCAGATATCCGCGGGTTCGGTTCTACATTTTTGTTGAGGCGGCCTATATAGTCGTGTGCGACTGCACAGTATGGAGTGAATAAGTGCGTGATACTATGTAGTGCATCATCGAATGTGTCGCGGGACCAAACTACTCCTTTAGATAAAAGATGCCAATCGGGGAACAAATTGTGCTTTACATCAAGGAAAATATCATGCTCAACATAGATCGTTTTAGAACGTTCTATATTCCAAAAAATGTTGTTTCAAGAAAAAGTAAAGAATGTAGGAGCATCAGTCGTCCCGGGAAAGCGTGTTCTTCTTTGGCAAGGAAAGAGCAGAAAACGTTTTTTGTACCAAGAAAACCTAAAACGTACAAGCCACAGGAAAGTAGAAGCCCGCAATTGGCTTCTTCACCGACAAGTAGATCGGCGAGATTGAATTCGATTCTCTGGAGTGATGGAACTTGCGCCAGCACAAAGGTTCGCACCTCCTTCTTGTAGCGCAGTTCGTGCATGCCACCGCAGCATCAAGTGCACCAACCGAGAGAGACTTCCCATTAGGGGTTATTAATTTAATGGAGGCGAACCAGTATGAATCTGTTCATGTTGACGATATTCTGTTTCTTTTACACAGCCACCTCGAGAAGTGAAACGTTGCGTGTAAGTTCGTTTTCTTTTTCTCGACAGTTCGCACTGAGTTTCCAACTGTCGTTCATTATCTAATTACATAAGTAACCTATGATTATACTAGCATGCAGTTGAGTGTTAGTGTTTAAAAATGAAGCAGATAGGAAGTGTTGCCAATATTGAATATTGTAATATTTTTCCAGTGGTGTACTCGCACTTTAACACATATACACGACTACTCTCCTGTGGTAGTGCGCCTTCCTTCTCCCACTTTTGTTTGAATGTGAAAGCATTAACTGTCCCATGGAGCGAAGCCGGCGTTATCTGATGTCTGAAGCAGCGAAAAACGGCACCTCTATGCCCATTAGCTGAGCGAAACGGCACGTAAATTCCCATTGGCTGAACGAAGCGGCACGTAAATTCCCATTGGATGCAAAAAGGACGCGCCTCGGAAATAAAACGCAATGAAAAGCACATCAAAGCAGATGTCTCGTCACGGAAGTCGGCGGGGCGCTCAAGGTCAAAGTAGATGCGCCTCAGAAACAAAACACAAAGAAAAGCACAGCAACGCAGATGATTCGTCACCGAAGCCGTCATAAAGCCGGCGAAGTTCGCCGCGCCTGCGCAATGAAGGAGCGTGAAGTCAGCGCCGGATCGCCGTCTGAAAAAGGAAGAAGTGACGCGCTGCTTGCGGGATTAAGTTCCGTGTAGGATTGCTTGAGACGTTCTCCTTCTCTTCCTTGTCGTCGTCTGTCAATACCTCAGTCTCGGGTTTTTCACAAAAAATGCTTTCGCATTTCTACACGTAAACTGTCTAAGTGTCTGTGCCGAATTTTTTTTATTGTTTGGCCTAAATAAATTTACACAAAGTGATTTGTCTGCCATTTGTTAATTCTCATGTATATAAAATATGTGTCTGCTTGAAGTTGGTTTTACAACGCAAAAAGAAAAATAAATATAAAAATGTTCTTACTTTTGAGCGCATCTTCTGGACAGAGTTTAAGTGTCACGGGCTCCCAAGACGATCTCATAACTGAGATAACCTTTTCAGCGATGCAAAGTCTCTCTGGAAAGATAATCGTTTGTTTCATAAATACGATAAAACAGAATGCGATAAAATGACTTTTACCTTTTTCGACACTAAGGGTAATTAGTACAAAGGTAAGCAGACGGCTTATGTGATACCCCCAGATGCTTTTTTTTTTTTTGATGCTTGATTTCATGATGTAAAATGAATGCGCAGATTGAGGGTCGGATGCGATTCCGAATTTAGCGGATACCGTTCGGATGCGGATAAGAAGTTTGCGGATGCTGATCGGATGCGGATGATCAAACTTACTCGTGGAGGGCTCTAACCATAATGTTCAATATACACCAGCCCGCCTGCATGTAACTTTTTTTTCAATTTTCGCCTATAACAATAAAGTTGGGAGGATAATTATTTTACATTGCATACTTTGCATTTAATAAAGTAGTAAGCTTTGTTGAAAATTGTGCTTTGGAGTCTGCTAAAATAGAAAGAAGTAAGTTGTACAACAAAATATTTTATTTAGGAAAACACACTTTAAAAAATATATTCCAACAAGCTCTAACCCACTTGTCTTTTTTTATAGTAGCATTGACAGCGGGGGCAAAATTATTACCCTATAAAAATAATGTTAAAAGAAAAACATTAAAAGCTCGCAGAAAAGTTTGTTCGCTAATTATCTAATAACGTAAGTAACCTATGATTATACTACCTTGTACTAGACTCCCCAAGGACACGGGAAACGTGTTGGCAAAACTACTTTTCAACCTACGAAACAACAGCGAGTGTGCAGGCGAGCTGGTGAAAATTAATCATAATGTAACACATGAGACGCTCTCCTATTGTTGAATTTTCCTTCGACTTGAAACTTTCTTCATTTCTTTGCACCAAAGTCTCATCTGTTAGATATTGATTAATTTTAAATTTATATGTTTACATTTGTTTTAATAAATTAAAAATGAGGGACCTTTACACTCCCCTGTAACGCCGAATTAGAGCGCAGCTCTTGAGGAGAAGGAGGAGAAGATACGGTAAGGAGTTTATGCCCTTCCTCCCCATCCGTACTTTCCTCTCCTCCTCTCCTGGTCCCCTCATTTAGCGGAAAATTTCCGCTAAATTTCCCGCTATATTTAGCGGAGAATTTTTTCTGCTAAACTTAGGGGGTTCATTTTCCCGCTAAGTATAGCGGGGAATTTTTTCCTCTACATTTAGCGGGGAAATGTTTCTGGTAAATTTAGCGGGAAGGTTTTAGTAGAGAGTTTTCGTAGACAGCGTTTCCCCCTCCGCTAAGCCCTCCGCAGCGAAAAAGCCACTACTGCGCCTGCGCGGCGATGGCCTTGACTGTAGAGTTCTGGGTGTCGTAGCAGGTTGCGGAGAGCGTTGCGGGACGGCGAAAACGATTTACGAAAACTCCCTAATGCTAAATATAGCGGGGAATTTTTCCGTTAAATCTAGCGGGTAATTTTTTCCGCTATATTTAGCGGAGAATTTTTTCCGCTAAGTTTTTCCGCTAAATTTAGCGGAGAAGTTTTTTCCGCTAAACTTAGCGGCGAAATCTTTCCGCTAAATTTAGCGGGGAATGTTTTCCGCTAAATTTAGTGGGAAATATTTTACGCTAAACTAAGCGGGGAAGTTTTTCCGCTACATTTAGAGGGGGAATTTTTTTCGCTACATTTAGTAGGAAAACTTTTCCGATAAATATAGCGGGGAAATTCACCCATAATGCAATGCGCGGTGACGTCACGAGTAGCGTCACTCGTGACCCTCGTGACGTCATATGTGACGTCATGTCTGACGTCGTTATGGGAAACGTCCCATAATGCAACGCGCGGCTACACCGACGGCGACGCCGACGCCGCTCAAGCCGGAAATGGGCGCCTAAGAGCTGCGCTCTAAAACCCTCGTGTAGCCATGTAAGATGAGCGCCGAGGGACCGAAACACTAAAGCATAAAAAGAAATACTGCCATAAACGGCTCTGCGACACATTTGCCTAAAACAAAACAAACTACTGAACTCCAAAAAAATAAACAAAAAAAGAAATGACTCCAGCCCAGGCGGAATACTGTGCTCGTCAACGGCTTACTCTTTCATCTCTCACAACCATGAAATGGAGTTGAAACAACGCCATCCTTACATCACGGAGTCAATGAAGCACGTTCTTACTCACAGAACCAAAAAAGACGACGACGAGGACGAACGTCATCGTCAAACGTCGCCGCAACATCCCCCACCCTGACATGTGACCAGCGTATCAGGCATCGACTCAACGAACCCCTCACGAGAGCGTTGATCCCGTGGAGCCACGGAGTACAAAGAGCCGTCGACGGAGCGATCGAGGGCTCAGTGCACCGTGCCCTATACTTATTTTACTACTTTGTTTGAGAACACGAGAGCTCGTACGATGCGCATACGTTAAAATAATTGACTCCGCTTCAAGCTCAGCTGCGCTATTTGCCTCTGCATCTCGCAGCGCCGTCGCCAGCGGAAGCAGTAAACAACCCAAGAAGATTCTGGGACGCTAGCAGCTTTCGATCGCCAGGGAGTCGGGTTTTGACGTCGCTCGATTGTTCGAGAAGAGAATTTCACAAAAAGGGGTTCCGAAGATTCGGTTTTCGGGCGTTGGATCGAAAATAGTGGCTCCGATGCGACCGTTCCTCGATCAAATATGCTTTTGGTTCAGTCCAACAGCGCGTCGTGCAGAACATACCGGGAATTTCGCGTTTTGGGTTTTGAATGCTCCGAAGCACGCGGACAAATGGCACCGCACCGGGATCCTCGTATCAAGCTCTTTCGGCTTTGGCTGCCGCTGCTGTCAATTGCACACGGTCTTCAAAACCCGCAATATCGAATTGGGCGTTTTTATTTTTTTGTGTGTCTATGTTTTTTTTAATTTGTCGTGGGGCTTTTGGACCGTGTGATGCGGCGATTTGTCTCCGCGCCCAAGGCGGTTTTAGAAGAAATAAAAAAGTTCATTTTTTTGGTCTTATTCGGCGTGGCTCTGACACAGAAACCCCAAAGGAGAACGGGAGGCAGGTGATTTTAGAACCAACTCTCTAGAAGTGAGTTAAAATATATAATACTTAAACAGGAAACCTTCGGTTGCGGACTTGTTTCATGCGCGGTTGGGCACAACCTACGCGACTATGATGTAACTGGCAGCGCCCGGCGACCCTGGAGCCTCTTCGTATCACTCCTCGGGCAATAAAATTGTGATATTAGCCGACAAGGACTGTTTTAGGTACTCGTTCTTTTCGCAAACAGCGCGAGAATGGAACAAGCTACCGGCACATGCCGTGACCGCTGGAACTCGAGAAGAGTTTAGTTCCCTTTTTTCAAAGATTTCTGACAGCAGTACCTAGAGTTGTCATTTCATCATTGTGTAGAATACGTGTTATTGATCTGTGCATTTTGAGCGCGTGTATTTTTGGGGTTTTTTGTGTTGTGCAAATCTACTCCTATCTTGGTCCTGTGAGGACCGATAGTATTTCACATAAATAAATAAATAAATAAAAGAAGTAATCACGAAGGCAGAAGTGTGATATAATAAACCACCAACTGTTTTTTTTTAACTCTCACTTACTACAAAAGTAAGATAAATACTAATTTATGGTATTGCGTATTTGGATCACAAACAACTTCTACATTTTCGGATCTTGGTGTCTAGTTCAGTTACAAAGCGTCCTTTTTTTCGTTTTTTTTTCCTGGTAACAGATGCAGCTTTTTTTACTTTTCGTTTCCTGCAAGATGCACGCCTTGGACGTTTCAAACATTTTTTGCATACTTGACTTACATTGGAGTCTACAATTGTTTTTAGTCAGTATCCACGGGCGATTTCTAGTAGTAGGTATACAGTCGAGATTTCGAACGTGATACGCGCTTGGAATTTATTTTTCTTCGAAACGCCGAGGGGATAAGAGTCCAAACTAAGGACAAATGCTAAGAATACAAATAGATCTAAAATATTTGACGTCATCGGGAACAATGCGCGAGTAAAACGTCAGGCTCACTCTTTCTGCACACATTGTATTGTTAGCTGCGTTGTTCGCTGGAATTGTTCTATGGTTCGCCCTGATTGTCTGTCCTTGTGATCTGCAGAAACATTAAGCCGCAGTCGATTAACATACTATTACGGCACGGAAATACAATTTTACAACCAACATATCACACGTAAATTATATCTCCAGCCAATGAGAGCTGAGAAGAGGTGCTTAGTTACCTAAACATAGGACCGGGAGTAGAGCAGGACTACCTCCACATCAATTGCGTCTAACAATGTACATGTTGCTAAATAAACATTTTCGTGCGAGGAGTTACAAAAAAAGTGTCCCACTAAGCACCTTAAGAAACTTTTCTTTTCATAATAATGTTTTATAAGACAACCGCAGTGCAAATTAATTTTGAATCAACCTCGTATATTTGTCATCATTCTTTCATCAACTTTTATTACACTTATTTTGATACATTCTTGACCGCAAGTATAATATGCCTTTAGTGCGTTCTTTCTCTGAAAGCTGCCCTCGCTAATATTTAAAGCTTTCACTCGTCACCAGGATTTTTTTTATGACTGGGGTCATTACGCAGAAAAAGGAATGTAAAATATAGTACTCCTGCATTTGAAAACACACAGTGTTGTTTCTTTGTACCTTTAGATTTCTCCGCAGTGTGCTCACCTAAAACCTTGCATCGGATTGAATATTGTTTCCTTAAACTGCTCCAAATTCGCGAAAGAGAACGTGGAAGATATTAATTTTGACAGGAATCATGTTCCGCTCTTGGAGACGAACAGCGAGACATAATAGCTCGAATCAGCGGGTGGTGTATAATACCTATGTCCCAAATGATAGAACATAACTATACATCAAAAATACACTGGCAACCATAGACACTTATTGTGGTGCCGTGTGTTGTACTCTCCGAGTAAGCAAACATTTTGTTTGCGTTTTCGTTTGTGCGTTTTTTGTTTTTTAGAGCTGAAATTTGGTTTTTGTGCCGTGACTTAAGTTTGTATTCATATAAAAATACGTTCCCGTTTATTTGGGGCTCCTCTCCCGCACACCTACAATCGGTGATCATCAGTCATCGTGGGTCATTTCTACTGGTCTTTGTCCACTGGCGTTCGTTATCCTCACCGAGGGTGTTCGTCGTCCTCTTCACTGAAACATTAAGCGTGGGTGAACATTACCCTGCTGCTCCACCAAAATGTCACGGATGGAAAATGGCAAACGAGCGTAGAACTGAAAATAAATGTTTAATGAGGCCATCTTGAGCCTACAAACTAAACCGGAAGGAATCTAGCATCCTGCGTCGGCGACGGAACGGTGACTGACCCGAAGCAGCGCGCTACCGCTGCTTTTATACAGACGGTACGTACTACGTTTAGGAATGTTCCGAATCAAGACACCCAATTAAAGCCGAGAACATGGTGGATGTTTCCAGAAGAGTACAGATTCATAAAATAAAGAACCAGGCCCAGGGGGTGTGAACTCAGTTCCTCCACGTGACAGTCGCGAGCGTGGCGGAGTTGGCAACGCACGCGGCATTTCCGGCTCAATACTTTCGCAAGTGCCCGAGCGTGAAACGATCATTCGTTTATTCTAGTATGAAAATCTATGTAACTTCTTTTCTGCAAGTCTAATGAACGTCAACCAAATCAATGTGGCCGCATAATAATGTATTCCAATCTCATGCGTATCTACAGTTCGGAGGATAGCGTTTGGTACTAACTTTATTCGCTCTTACTAATGGACTGAAGTGCATCATTATGGGTCGATATTTGCATCCAAGAAGGCTTCGACTCGTTGCATGCGGACTTACCTGCATGGTTGGCTCTCAGACTTTCCCCCAATATTGAATAACTGGAATTGATTGGCCAGCTCGTTTGGATTCAGCGTAAAATCGTTTTTTATGATATCGGCTTAAATCAACCCCACATTAATTCAAAATCTTGTCTTCTTGTTGGTGTTATTGTTGTTTTACTTTGCATTTTAGTGGCTCAATACGGTCTCGCCAAACTCTGGGCATTTCTGTAGGCACAACTCCAAAACTGTGAATGTGTATACCAACAGTCAGTGACAACCAAACCCATAAATAAATGCCATATGAAGTTATACAGCGCGTCGCCTTGAAGCGTATCTCGCACCCCAAAAATAATCTAGAAATCGCCGAACGCGTATTTTCTGCCCAGATCTAGCGGGTCCGAACCAGACGCCAAAGTTGCAGAAATGACCATTATTTCATTCAAAACGTTAGAAGTGATTTTCTGAGCATCAATTTTCGGCAACTGACTCCATTCAGCTTCGTGTATTCGAGAGCTCCACGTCGGCCGCCATTATTTTCCATCGAGAATTTTTCAGAAAACCACTCATAACTTTTGGAATTAGATAATGATTTATTCCAAAACTTTGGCATTTGGTTTGGACCGCTAGCGCAACTTTTTGGGCAGAAAATGAACGTTCGGCAAAACTAAAATAATTTTTGCTACAAAAAAATTCCTTTTTCTTGGGGGGGGGGGGCATACTTTTTTACGTTTTATTTACCCATTTCTTGTTATGACCATACATATCAAAGGCATGGTGAGTCCCCCCAAGCATCTTATTATCGCTTCTTAAACAACGACCAATAAGATTGCCGCCTTAGTAGATAAGAGCACCAAAAGAACAAATTCCAAGGCAAGGATCCACGCCTCGCGTGTTTAGGCTCTCGATGACTACTTATAGGTTACTGCCGTGGTAGAAGCCCTTAATTTCGGTTGGTGTATCGCTGCCATTCTAAATCCCTGCATTTGCCTTTTACCACTTTTTTTTTATAAGTCGCATTTTTGTATAATTTTCAGCTATCTATTTTCTACTGTCGCCGCAGAGAAACTTTATCGCATACCCTCCCCCCCCCCCTTCTCCTGTCCTAAAAAGAAGTATTAGGTATTTTCTTTTTTTCTCTCTCAAAATTAGACAACGCAATGCTTAACGCTCAATCTCCACCCAAATGTAGCGCTCTCTGTTCGAACCAAAAGCCAGAGTTCCAGAACTAACCCTTATCTCTTTCAAAATTTATATAACTGGCTTTCCGAACAATTCGATGCGAAAATGGAGCCCGTTCTTTGCCCGTATTCGGAAATGGGCGCCAATCAACTCCATCTGTTTGACAGCTCCACCGGCCGCCATTTTCTAATTGAATTTTTAAAATATCACTCAAAACTTTTTTTAATTAAAGATAACGGTTATTTCTGAAACTTTGGCATCTATAGTTGGGACCGCTACCGATACATTTGGAGAGAAAATGAACGTTCGGTGATCTGTAGTTTATTTTTGTGGTGAAAAAAAGCCATGTACATTTCTTAGGGCATCCCCTGTACGTTGAAAAAAATCGGCATACGTGCATTATGATAGCAATGTATGCGCAAGCAATAGCAAGTTTCAATATTCTCGTCAACGAACTGAACGACTATTATAACCTCCGTGGCCGATTTCCGCGCGTAAGTTCTATACTTATAGAAGAAAAAAAATGCATATAATTCGCATCGTTGTGTAGACGCTTCTCAGCAGCTGTGCATGGGCGCTGTCATAATCGACCTTCAATTTTTGTTCCCTCTTACTAAGTTTACTTCTCTTCATCATGACCCCAACAGGGTCATGATTGTTGCCATTTTTTATTCTGCTGTGTACTAGTATTGGCCTTTGTGGAAGCTCGTCCACACCCGCTTTACTGGCTCGGCATCTAGTGTAAGACAAGAGAAGGTCAGCAATCGTGCCTGTAATCTGGCGCTTGTTCAATGCATCTATTGGACGTACCGACATAATTGACTTAAAACGAAAGAAACACACAAGAGGACAAAACAAACGACACAGCGTCTTCTTGTGTGTTTCTTTCGTTTTAAGTCAATTTAGATCACCAACACGCTCAAGTCTTTAATTACCGACAGAAGTTTGTGGAAAAAAAAACCCAAGACTTATGCACCGGACAATAGCGTAATTATGAAATGTCAATATCGTGACGCCACTCTAGCAAAATTATTCGGATGCCCATAATCCGCTCCCCCCCCCCGTCTCCCCCCCCCCCCCCCAAAAAAAAAAAAGAAGAAAAAAAGGGAGACATTTTTTTCTTCATTTCGCTAATTTCTAGTCAGCTGTATGGACACGTGCTTTTTTGGTAAAATCATTGTCATCTTTGTTTCTTTTTTTTAGATTTACTATACCTAGCAAGTGGTCTCCCTAGAAAATCCACACTACAGATAGTGCAGGAAAATTCACCTTTCGCTCCTATGCGGTGAACCCATGAAAACAAGATACGAAACAAAAAGCGGTCGGATTTGTTCAAAGGGACCATGAAACAATTTTGAAATCGAATTTCATCCCTCGCACGTCGTAAAAGGTGTAGAAAGAAAACCGAAACACAAAAATAGAGAACCGAAAAATGTTTTTGCTATAGAGCTTTTAAACGAAAAGCGGACGACTTTTATATCTTCTTTCTCTCGAAACCTCTCTGCCTTTTCACTGCGATGCATCCGCGGTGCCAAAGCTGGTCAGCCAAATCCACGTTCCCTATTGAGTAAGAGCCTACCAAACCAGCACCGCGATCATAAACATTAAATAGCGGGCGAATGTTTCTTAAACATTTTGGTAAACAATATTCTGATCCACATTTTGTAGCATAATTAGCGATGCGACGGAAATTGCCGTATTTTATAATGCTCGGAGCTATGCGCCATCTATCGTGTGGTAAACGAAGCAAGAGAAAGATCAGACTGCGCCTGCGCTGTTTCGCGGTTCGTGCTATCTGCTGAAAAACATGGCGTCGGTGGTGATCGTTGACGTGGTCGGCGTGGTGGAAGCTCATCGTTCCGCGTAGAGCGCTATCCTTGACTGAATTCTCGCCGTGTGTCGCGATGATAACCCAGAACGTCCTAGAAGGGAAGATCCATCCACTCGTGCGGCGATGTGGTGCCCTCAGGGCAGCAGAAACGCTCGTGTTCGTCGTGTTTTTGTTTACTTCGACTACAGTTGTGCTTTCTTAGCATTTGTTTCCTCGAACATCGCCTGGATTTATTATTTTGCGCATTCCATGCCTGAGCTCAAGTTCAAGGTATTACTGGTGCGTAGTGATATTTAAAGGCGTGTATGACGGATGCGGATTTTAACGCGTTTTTCATCACCCGAGAAAGGAATTAATGTTAGCATTCCTGAACGCTCGCAACGTCTATGTGATCACGAGACCATATTTCCATGTTGCTATATCTCTGCTAAGATTACATCGTCTTCTGCAATCGTAGAAAAGGCGTGTGGCGAAATTTGTACTATCGGTAAAATCGTGTGTTAAAGGTGTTATCGTCCAAGACGGCGTACTGCATCTTTTTCTTTTTTTTTTTATCCACTCTGCCATGCCAGCCTATCCTAACAAAATAAAAGTTAATAAATCTTGAGCCCATAGACAACTCTGAGCATTTTCTGCTACGCCAGTGAGTGGCAGCGCGTCCCCTTCTTTTTAGAAATACCGCGGAAGCAGCTGAGGCGGCGGAGAAGCGGCCGTCGAGCTGAAGACCTGCTGCGTGCCTTGCAGTGGTTGCAGGAGTGTGTACGCGCGGCGCAGAGCGGTTTTGGTCGCTCCGGTCACAACGGAAGCAGTCGTAGCTAACGTGCTCGTTGCAAGTGCCTCAATTACAGTTTGAGCAGTCCGGAGCTTCAAAAGAAACGGCTGCAGTTTCACCGCTTGCCACTCGAGGTACCGCGTCGAAGCGCTCGGCGCAGGCTCATCGGTATGATGGAGCCCATGTCTAGGGCCATCCGTGTATGCTCGGACCATTCCGTACATTGGAGTCGCTACTCCTTGTCTGATTCCGACGAGGAACTGGAGTCTTCGTCCGAAGAGTCGCCGCACTTTCCAGCAGGCGTACCGGCGTATGGGACCAGTCCCATGCTGTCGCTGAAGAACAACATATCTTACTGAATTTCGCTCAGCTACGATTAAGAAAATATGTCGGTGGCATCGGTAGCATCGGCGCCATCAGCGCAGTAAAACCCTGTGGTAAAACCTACCGGCACACCGCCAGCTCGCCTCTAACGCCCCCATCCTCCTACTGCCGAGAGAACTTCCGGTTCCGGTGCCAGAGCACGTCACGACCGCCGAAATTTCGCCGCGGCTTGTTTTGCGGTGAGTTGGAGAGGAAGAAAAACTCGACATTTCATTAATTTTTTTGCGTAGAAGTTAATAAACTGAAAATAAAACGGATGCCTGTTCGGCGTTCAGCGAAGATTGAACGTTTAATGTAAAAGTTATTTTACAAATGTAAAAAGACTCATTTCATGGTCCCTTTAAGTTTCCACCGTCCTCCACCGCACAATAAGCTGTCAACTAAGATTTCCTTCCATGGTGTGCAAAACGTTTCTCTTTTGTCGTTATTTTAATGCAAATAACGTGTATTCAATGAGGCACTCGCATTATAAAGCCAGAGTTATACTGTACATCATCATCATCATCATCATCATTGTATCAGACAGTTCTATAGACTGTTATAAAGACAGTTTTCGTACGACCAATGTGACCGTCGTATTGGGAAGTTACACACTACAGACGGGCAGCGTCTGAACACAGACTATTATGCGATGTATTATCGACGCAACCGCGGCTTTTGATCCCTTAGCAAACAGTAAAACGACCGGCAAATTCCAATTTCATCAAAAACACGCGACGTCATTGAAAGATGACAAGAATGAAACGTTTTAGCAGACCCGCAACGTTCGTCTTCGGCAATTTCTGAACGTAAGTTACAACAACAACAACAACAAAATGCATTGATCCCTTTTTCTTCGCGTTTTTCTTTGTTTTTAGCGTCGCCCGGTGGAAACGCGTCGCGAATCTTTGTCGTTCTTGGCCGACGGCTTGACAGCCGAGGCGAATGCGGCCAGACCGTGACTCCGTTGCACCATTATACGACAAATCACGGAGAACGCTGCCAGCATGCATCCGAGCCAACCAATCCCACACCGTGTGAGTGTCACGTGGCCATCGGGAAGGGACGCAGCGCGTAATCACGGATTCGCTCGCAGCGCTGGATTGGCTGGTACGACTCGTGCACCTTTCGCTGCGGTCCATCCTCGGGTGAAACGGGCCGTAGCTTGTCTTAAAACTGAGCGGCGGACCACCCCAGGTCCTCTTGCGCTCCCCCTCTGTCATTTAAAGCGTTCCCGTACTCTAAACTAAACGACGCGAATGAAGAGACTAAAACAAAACACCAAACGCTCCTCCTGTCAGTCGTGTCAAGTTCTATGTATACGTGGGCTTCTGGACCCACGTGTATTTCTACCATAGCCGCCTTCTTGAAATGGTTAGTTTCGGTGTGGAATCCTCGTCGTCGTCGTCACGTGTTTGTATTACGTGACTTCGGAAAAGTTTCTTTAAAAAACTAACGAATATGGTTTCGAACGTAATAAATAGAACAAAAAGAAACTTGCATAAATTATGCTACGCTATAAGTCCATGTAATACGTTTGTAAA